>VZTZ01028247.1:44361-268511 GCA_013400955.1 Drymodes brunneopygia | reverse complement strand
CCCCCCAATTTTCAAAACACTGTTATTAACAGAGCTATTATACATATTTAGCAATAATCTGTGTTTTTTCATATTTGAGTCCTCAAAAAGATTAAAGACAATGTCAGGTTTTATCCACTGCTTCACTAGTTAAACACTTAGAAGACTTTTAATGAGTTAGAAGACTCTTATATGTAAACAAATTAATATGCATCTTCCTCCTTTTATGTTTATTAATCAACATGTCTTCATCAGGAATGTTCTAAACAATTTACACAGGATTTCATCTTTTTACTTTTTAACATAATCCCTGCATGATTGAAATATTTGTTCAAAGATGTTATTCATCTTAACTCCTTGAAGAAAAGGTGTTAAGAAATTGCTTGTTCTAACACCTACAAAGGAGGGTATTTTTTCCCTTTTCAAATCATCCAGCTGCTTTTAAAGAAGTTTTTAAATTAATTTTCACTGTCAAACAATGTTGATAACCAATATAGAATATTTGGCAATTGGTGAAAAAATGGAAAAACAAAACAAATCCTAATCCTGGTCTCCTTTCTAGTGACTCGACTGAGAGGTAAAGATGTCCCCACTAAGGATAAATTCTTGTTGAGCCACCTGCTTCCATGCTCAGGCATCCCAACTAAGAATTCTGGCATGTGGGAGCTTTGCCAGAATTTCTTGTTTCTGTTGCTACAAAAATTAAAATTATACGAAGCAAATCTCAAGGACTGGCACATGCACTCCATAATTGCCTAAACGTTAACTTCTGCTGCAGTCCAGACATAAGGTTCATGGAAAATGAGTTTTCCTGTTTTATTTTTTTAATGTCATTTTAGCTTCTAAGAATTTCTTTTTTTAGGTAAGATGATGAATAGCAAAGGACATTTGAGAGGTATTGTCTAAGTGTAACTGTATCTGAATGGACCAAATAGAAATAGAAAACCACAAAATTGAGGTGACCCTGACATACAACATTAAGCAACTGAACAAAGCTCCTGGCTGCAAGAATATGGAACAGCCTGCTGAGTTCCACAGTGGGCACATCAGAAAATTCACAGGGGAGCTGAGAAATCATTTTATTAGAGACATAAACCTAATTCATAGCATTTTAAAACTGAAATTGAGTGGCTGTACAAAATATTTGGATCAAAACCTATCTAAGATTTCTGCCCAGGAGGAAGGTATTCTTATGTCATGTTACCCTAATAAAAAGTACAAGTTAGCCCTCTAGTTAAATCTATGAGAATGACAGATACATTTTCACCTCCAACAAAACAGACAAGGGAAAAAATAGTTTAGATTGTAAAAGATGGACACAATACAGCTTCCTTTGATATTCACAGGACAAAGCTCATCAGAAAAGGCCAATACCCTTGTTTCTTTGGCTCCTGACTTGATTCTGTAGCCCACAGCATCAGATAGGTACACAGTTCATATACATTTTTCCTACCATTCATTTAGAGATTCCACAACTAATAGGGCCCTAATGAACCCTGTCGTTAATGAGTGTTATAATGGCACTACTTTTAACCAGGAAAAAAAAAAAAAGCTAAGGTAACAATGGAATTTTGGGATTAAAAAAAGCCATGTGGCTCAAAATAGCACTGAAAAAAACCCAGTGCAACAAAAGATAGAAAATAAAATTTCCATTTGATCAATTAAGCACTGAACTTTCCTGGAGGTATCACTGTATAGCCCAGAGGAAATATTTCATAAAATAGAGTCACAGAATCATCAAGGCTGGAAGAGATCTTTAACATCATCAAGTCCACCTGTCAACACAGAACTGTCACTGTAACACCTAAACCACTTAACCACATCACTCAGTGCCAGATCCAGATGCTTCTTAAGCACCTCTAGGGATGGTCACTCCCAACACCTCCCTGGGTAACCTATTTCAATGCCTGACCACCCTAACTGTGAAAAAAACATTTCTAATTATCTGTCTATCTATCTATCTATCTATCTATCTATCTTCACTGTAATATGGTTCTGAGAGCACAGTACATTACTTGGAATACACTGGAAGGTACCCTGTTCTTCATCAGGAAGGACACAGGATATTTGGGGAAAAAAATTGTTAAGCAGCACTAAAAGAATGACAGCTAATGACTGTGATTTAAAAGGGAAAGCTGAATTAATTACTACAGCATGATGACTTCATTTAGTTGATTTTATTTTCTGCAGGATTTATCACATTCCCATGGTGAGTTCCCAGCTTTAAGTGAAGAAGTAGGCATCCTTTGTGCTCATGAGAGTTGCACTACCCATCCCTGCAGTGGTGGAAGGCTGTCATCCCAGCAATGTCCTGTGGTTGTTACCTTGCACCAGGTAAGGTAAGCAATAGCTACACAGAGAAGTGTCATTTCACAGTGCTGATCAGAGCTGAAATCACACCTTGTAGAGCAGAAGAATAAGGAGTTCAACACACCACCCCGATTGTATGACATTACAACTTCATAGCACGAGAGCTATTTGCTGAGCCTTTGCCTCCTCCTTACTTGGTAAACGCCCACCTGCAGAGGTCACACAGCCAGATCTCTCCACCCACTGCAGTTTTCTAAGTGCACTGAGCCTCTGTTGCTCCTCAGCACTCTGGCTATTTCCTTACGCCTTACTGGTACAAACCATGAGGCAAATGGGGAAAATGAGGCCGCCTGATTCATAAGAGAAGAGGTTTTTCTCCCAAAGGAGCACACCGCCTGTCAAGCCTGAAGCTTAGCCAGGTAGTTCTTACCCATTCCCCTGCTGGTGCCTGCAGCATTTTTCATACTGCTCTCCTTCTGCCAGCTTCAGCAGGGAATCAGGCAGTGAATTCTGACAGTTGCAGCTCTGACCTGAGGGACCAGCAAGCCTGGTTCTAGCCCCTGGCACTTTAGCATCCCATTTAAGTGATGATCTTGGCTCCTTCTCTGCTCCACTCTGTTTTCCTGAGAATATGGAGCACAGACTGACAGACAGGATCAATTTCCATTGCAGCTGCAATTCACAGCTCATTTCTCTGGAACTTCACACTTTACCTTTTACCACAGGTACAATGCTTTTTCAGAAACTCAATTTCAGAATCACAGAGACATTTAGGTGTATTTTTAACATCCTGTCACTGATCATCAAAACTTGGGTTTAGGATGAAAACTCAAAACTGGAAGTTCTGCCTTTTCATCACAGATGGCATAGAGCTACTGAAATAAGAGCAAGAAAGGAATGGCATGATGATTTTCTGCTACTCCACGGTACTCCAGTAGCTGCTGACATCTGGTATGTGTTGGGTACTATTTGAAAGGTGTCTAACAATAGGAATTAAGAATTTATTTCTTGTCTAGGCAAACTATTAGTGGAATTTAGCTATGCAACAACTCTTGGAACTTAAATTTTGGATCGGACTCTGTTGACCTTCCACAGGAAGTAAGAGATAGATAGAATAGGAAAATAAATTTATGATGAAAACTGAATACTTAAGATACCATCCACTAAACAGCTTTTTAAAACATAATAGGTAATTAATGATAATTAAACATAAAGGCTTCACAGATTGCCTAAGCAGTCTTGTTCAAATCACTTAACATCTTTTCACATCAATTCCTTCTGAGTAAAGTGGGAGCCACAGTACTCTAGCATCAGTATCCGACGGTGTCACACAGAATTTCACTAATGCCTGCAAAGAACTTGCACGTTACAGTGATGGAGACCACCTACAGGGGAACAGAAAACATGGCTTGTGAGCCAGCTGCTACCAAAGTAACAACATTTGGTTTGTTTCTAGAAAACAAATCTCCACATTTGTATACATCTATAGTCAACGTCAAACAAGAATACAGGTAAAATAATTTACTTGTTTGGCTTGTCCTCATTTGATTTGAAATCTAATCTACACATGACTACTAACAATTTGAGGTTGTTTGTAAATGTGGTAGGACAGTTTTGTAAAAGATCACATTCAACTGTGATGGAGTGATTTTTACACTGTAATTATTCTTTGTCTGAGTTCTTCAACAACATATTGAACTTCAGAAAGACCTCTTCTTTGCTCCAAATGCCACATGATATATCTGATCTGATAACAGATCAGGGTTTTTTGAATTCCAGTTTGCCAAAAACTGCAGAATGCAGTTGAGGAAAGAAACAATGGGCAAGATTTTAGGTGGTGCAATTTCACAGTTTTTTAACACATTTTTATTTCAGTCAGATTTGTTAATACAAAGAACTGCTTTGTAGTTAGGATTAGAGGAAGAAAAGGAACACTTTAACCACATGATTTTTCATACTGCCCTTTATTTGGGTTATAAAAGAAAGTATTCAAACAAAGAGAAGGCAAACAAAGAAACAAAGGGACAAGTGACTCATGAGCAGAATCAAAATCCTAATATGATGATGGTGGTGTGATTGTACTGCTTAGTCCCACTATTTTTACATGAAAACAAAGAATAAGCTGCCAGTGTGCACAAAACTGTTGAAGATCCAGAAACAACCTTTGAGTTCAGAGTGGCACATTAGAGGTTGGTCATCTTACTCATCTAAGAGCACAGCATGCTCAGGAAACAACCAAAAATGTTAAAAACCAGCAAAGAATAATTGTACATTTGTGAAACACCAGTGTCCTATGAAATACCTCTACTTCCTGTCACTGAACAGCCATGGAAATTGATAGCAACAGTTACTAAGGTTATTCAGGTAAAAGCAAAAGACCACAGAAGATACCCAGCATCTCCTGGAAAGATTCCAAGTGATGGTATTTAGAATTCTTACCAATATTTCATATTACTAACTAATAAGATTTCCAAAAGAATATGTTCCTGCTTCTGCAAAACCAGATGCCTCCCACAGAAGAGCAGCCTTTCTACCAGTCTTCTAAACGTACTCTTTGACACTTTAAAAAAATGTTGGGATGCAAGACCTGCAGAGTTTCACTGCTAATGAAAGAAAGAACTGCGAGACAGCAAAACTGAAATGGTAGTCACCTGCAATGCCACAGAGGAAGGAATAATTAGGTTTTCATATATATAAAATGTCCTGAAAACTAGACTATGACTATTTGCACAAATTCTGAGCAAAATTGCTTCATTTTAACTGTATTATTTTAAAAAATATTTTCTTCTTTTTAATTATATCCTTTCAATTATATTAATTTGTCCTGCACAGTCACAATGCCAGTGAAAGAAGAGGAACAGAAGGATGTACTGCAGTTAGCATACTAGCTTTGAGCAGTAGCTTGTGGGGATCCCTCTGCACCCTTCCTCGTTATTGCAGACTTAATAGCATTGAGAAGCAGGAATAAGCCACCTGCACACATTTCCCCCAGCACCTTTACCTATCATGATCAGCATCCACAGTGTCACAATGGATAGAAGGTGTCAACAGGACTAGACTGAAGTAAAAAAAAAAAATCTCAGGGCACCCGCAACCACAGACAGTTCTCTTTCTCTGGACTAAAACACTTCCCATCATCTGAGCACTGGAAGATTCACACTTAGAGCACTTGCTCATACTCTGCCTCCATTTCCTGGTTGAGATGCCAACAGTCTACCAGGGGAAAGGGAAAAGCCAGCATGTCCCAAACTGCCAGGAAGATTACAGCTAATACCACTGTTCTTCAGTGTGGAACCAGATGCAAGACCATGCTTCCACTGATTTTATTATATACTTTAACTATTGTGTAGGTAAACCATACGTATCTACATTATGTATGACAAAAGCATTTTCTTCTAGTTTATATCCAAATAAACTGAAACTCAAAAGAAATTGAACTACCTGCTGGAGGTTGAAGTGCCTCAGCAAAAGCCATCAAATCCTAATTCTCAGCCTCATTTCTAACCCATTAGCACACAGCACCGAAATGTGCTTTTTTTTTCTCTGTACTTCGTGGCCAGAAGAGGTTAGCTCCAAAATGTGGGAGTGTAGAAAAAAATAAAATCACACAGAATCACAGAATGACAGAATCACTAGGTTGGAAGAGATCTTCAAGATCTTGTCCAACACATGCCCCAACACCTCCACTAAACCATGGCACTGAGTGCCACGTCCAATCTTTTTTAAAGACATCCAGTGATGGTGACTCCACCGCCTTCCCAGGTAGACAATTCCAATATTTAATCACTCTTTCTGTAAAAATTTTTTTCTTAATATCCAACCTATAGTTCCCCTGGCACAGCTACAGCTCACAGCAATAAAATGAATAGGCCAAGTTCTTATGATGAGCCAGCTTGAATCCTTACTCACTTCACAAATTCCTATGTGAGATATAGCAGAGGTCTACTTTTTCCAGGAAGGATCCTAAATACTAGTTTCACATCATCACTGAGAGTATTTTTTCTGTGATATTTCTAGATGAAACACAAGCTAAGATATAGGAATTCTTGGGAGAGAATAATAATATTTAGCCAATTATAGAAGATTCATGGAGAGCAAATTCTAATAAGCATCTAAGGCATCAGCTCACTGCTTACAAAAAATAAGTGTAGCTGTTGCTTGAAACCAGATCAGGCATTTGATTTAAGCTTTTAGTACTATATTATTCCAAGATACAGAAACATGAATGAGTGATAAAATAATGCAGGAGAAGTTTCCTTAACTTTTTATCTCTTCTCCAATTCCTGGCTACACATATTCCATGGGGCCCATGTCTTCAGGCTGACATTCACAGATGCAAAATATATAGGTCTAATCATCAATAACACCTTTTTAATCATCCATTACATCCTTTTAAAGATAGTAACATTTTTAAGTGTTGGTTTCTATACAGTATTATCTTTCATGAGAGGGCTGATATGAATGTTTCACTTTATCGTAAAATTTAAATCTGAACCCATGTAAATTGAATATAATATTTATGTTGTCATTTTATAGGTATACTCTGAACGGTGAATCATTTAAATTCTAATACATTTAAATAAGGAATGAAAGAAAAACATAATTTGATATATTTTTGTCCAATTACCTACATTACATGATTACTCCTCCACAATCAAAATCAGATTTTAAATATGAATGATACAAACAAGATTACATTCCAAATCTGCAACACAGATTTTAGTTGCTTGTTTAAAATGACATACCTAGCTATTCAGTAATCACTTTATAATAACCCCTTTCATTTCTAAATCTCCTTAGCCATCAGCCACTAGTGAGGAAAATGCTGGCAGTGGTTTTTACAACTACACATTAGTTTTATATTTCATGACAAGCTAATTCTACAGAGTTTGAAAGACAGACAAGCACATGTTCTTAGGGTTTTCTTCCTTTTGCATGAAGAAAGCACACATCTAACTGAAAAACAAAAAAAAAAGAGTGCAGACATATACTTTCCACTTCATGCATATGGCAGTTAACAATTTATCCCAACTTCACCCCGGGAACTGCCATGAAAATGTAAATCAGCAAGAATTAAAAGGTGGTCACAAATAACTCTCAGAAGAATTACGATGGTAAGACGGCAAATAAAGTGCCTATTTCTGGTAGAAGCTACCTTTGGTAGATCTGCCTTTGGTAGATAGTGGATCAGAATGATCTTTGAGGAAAGCTGAAGTCAAATGAGCTGTGTTGCATATACTGTCCCACAGAACTGTGTTCAGTGAACATAAAGCCATCTGGTTTCATGGGTCAATACATAAACTTTCAGATATATTACAGAATGGTGCAGGTGGATGGCTCAAAATTAAGCACATTCATGAGAACAACAGACACAATTTGACCACACACCATAAACGGGGGAAACTACATTAATGTAACATACACTCTTCTAAAATGGGAACCCAGGAGAATATTATAAACATTTTGAAGTTCCAGTGTGAGGGAAGAATCCATGTTTCTAGCCCATTTTCCTAGAAATGGCTGGAATACATCCAGGGCATTGTAAGGTGGTAAGCCATTCTCTCCATACATTAATAAAGTGCATGTATTTTTTACAGTGCCCTGATCACCTTCTGATTGTGACTAGTATTAATGGCAAAGCATACACTGTGGCTCTGCTGCGTGACAGATTAGCATGCTCAAACTCCTTACATTTTATGGTACAGCTGCTTGAGATACCCCTAAAGCCAACTGGAGAAAAGATAAACCATTGTGTAAATTAGTGAAGGTTTCAGCTGTTCAATACCTGCCCTGAAAGTAGAAGCCCAGGGACTGTTTATTACATTGCACAAAAGAATAAATGGGCAATGCTGTTTCACAGATCAGTCAGAGTAAGATGTAGCAGCGTGTCCCGGTTATCACTGTGGGCTATCACCACTGACAAACCACATTATTTCAGAGCTGTTATGTACAGTGGTGGTAGCTAAATTGGGGATTGAAAACAGAACCTAGATTGAAGCTAGATGACAGGACAACATGGTCATATAAATCTACGTAGAAGAGAAAATGCCACCAATCAATGTTACTCATCTAAAAAGAGTATTTACCATTCTTTCTAATCTGACACATGCAATCAACCATAACCAAATGATGTACAGTGAGATCAGTTCTGACAAATAACTCTCAAATGCATAAACCTGATAAATGAATCAGATTCTCTGTATCAACTGGTAAAAGAAGCTTTGAACTTACATACATGTCAAAGGGGAACATAACATTCTGTCTTCTTATTACACTGTTATGTGCAAACTACTATAAACATGTAAGTACTGCGAAGTCGGTAAGAACATCTGTTTAATTTGTGACAAGACTCATTTCCCAAAAGAATGTCCTACATATTTGCCACTCAGTCTGGATACATGTCCTCATGTTTAGGTCCATCCTCAGGACTTTTACAGGAGCTTCACCCAAACCTGAGTTGTTACTAGCTACTGAGTAACTTAAGATGCTTTTTCACCCACAATCTAAAATACCTTCTTTGTCTTTGATACTGTCACTAACTAAAATGTTTGGCTTCAGTATCAGCTGCAACATTCAACTATATATAGTATTTTATAAATTAAAGTTTTTTAAAAGTACCTACATTAATAGGATACACTCTTGATTTATTGGTTGAATATATTCAACCTTTTTTTTCTGCTGTAAATAGAAAATACTTCAAGAAACCCCACACATTGCTCCCTCTCTGGCAGATTTCTTTGAATTTTCCTGCGATATATCAAGAAGTTACTTTCAACCAGTATTCTTTGCTATCCCACTTCCCATAAAAAGCAAACATAAGAAACTATGCTTGCTGATGAAGGGACTTTATATTGTTATACCAAAGCATGAAACACAGAAAAAACCAGCCCATCATTGTTTCTGACACATTTTAATAAGGAAATCAACTGCTAGTGGAGGAAAAAGGAGAACATCTGGGAAAGGGGGTGTACTGGACAGTAAACTGCTTCCAAGTTAATTCTTTTTAAGGTTTAATAGAGTCCTAAGATTCCCACAAAAACGTATAGGCCTGGGAATTTGATATCTGCCTCAATATAGAAATATATGACCTACCGACCAAAAGAGCAGGGATAAACAAACACAAGCACGATATAAAGAAGAAAATAAGGAAATAAATACGCTTTTGTGTGATGTGTATCACAGATTAGTCAAGCCTACATTGTTTATTTCCTTTAAACCATGCTTTATTTCCACACATGATCTTGAGCCCGTTCTGTTTATTTTCTTTCTCTAGTCCTACAGATTAAACATTTATCAGGACTACATTTCCCTCTGTTGCCTCCAGCATCCCTTGCTTTAAACACTACAGGTCACTCTGCATTTGGCTATGTCCTTTTGCTTCCTTGCCCTCCTCTAAACTTGGTCCTGTCAAATGGATTAAAGAACCTGTGCATTTATGCCAGAACCGTAACTGACATGGAAGAGCACAAAGCAGCCATCAAATATTCAGGAAAGCAGAGGTTATGGGAGGTTGCTAAAGTACCTGTGAAAACGAGCAAAGGAGAGGGGCTAAGACTAGATTACAGTTTCACCGGTCCAAGACAGGCAGTTGCTTTACTGCTGAGACAGAACCAGATCACTCAGGAGCCCTGGATCACAATTCTACCACACAACTCAAGGAATACACAGTAAAAGTGCACCAGATATAAGCTCATGGGACAAATTACAGACATGCATATGACAGCAATTAAATAAATCTGAAAACTATCTAATTCTATCACCAGTGACTCGGGATTCAAATTCCATTAAGCATTGTTTTTCCAATTGAATTGAACTAATAGAAACTAATTCCTATGCTGAAAAAGGTCATACACAAAGAAATAAAAAACAAGTACTATACAGTCATTATTTGTAAGCTACTCTAATTTGAATTTATAAATTGATGACATCTGTTATAAATCATGCAGCTTTCTTCCAAGCACAGAAACTTCTCATTTTCTTGCCCTGTTTTTATCCTGAAAAATTCAGGATAATAAGTTACATAGGGTTTGTGAGGTTTTAATCTTTCAGCATGCTTTTCCTAGCAAAACTGGGAAGAGAGTAAAGAGGAAGCAAAAAATCATAAAAATCCAAACCTATAAAAAGCAACAAGCACCTAAAACAGTTCAAAATCAGCAGTTCCCAGAGCTTTAGGTCAATGAATAGGCACACAGAGATTCCTTATTTTAAAATGAAAATAAAGTTTTAAAGTAGTTCAATTTTAGAAAATAGGGAATATTCAGAAAGACATAAACCATACATTTTAAGTACCAAAATTTGCATTTGCATGACAGAAAATATAAGCTCTTATTGTAACTCATAATTGAACCAAATGAGAAGGCGACAATAGAAGAGCTGCTGCTTTTTCATTTGTAGAATGGTGTAGGGGTCGTCTATTATAATCTTGAATTATGATGATGCTTATTTTTTTGTCAGTAATCTACATGCAAATAAAAACGGTTTGCTGGATTTAGCATATATATGCACACAAAATGTAGAAATATTCATACAATGTATAACCAATTTAAACTAAAAATTTCTTGGCAATTGAGCATCTGCTTTCTGTTCATTTAAGCCTGCCAGTAGCAAAACTGCATTTTAAACTATATTTGTGGGAACAAATAATTTAATTGATTTGTGATCAGGATTGTCATATTCAGAACTCCAATAGGTAATCCACAAAAACAGAAAGTAGACATTAATAAGGCATTATAAATATTAACTGATCTTGCTGTACTAGAACATAAAATCGCAGAGTTGGAAGGGACCCACAAAGATCATCTAGTCCAATTCTTGGCCAATCCATCAGCTAAAATCTGTGTGGATCAGCATTACCCACAGTGATAAGTTTTAGTGGAAAGATTCCTGTACAGGAGAACTTGAAACCCCAGCTCAATTTCTCACTTAGGTACTTGTCGATGTAAGATCATAGAAATCCCATTCAATACCTCCAGTTTGAATAACTAAATCCTCTGTTTGCAAAGTACTTTGATATTTATAGAATCATAGAATATAATCATAGAAATGTTAAGTCTGGAAAAGACCTTCAAGATCACTGAGTCCAACCATTAACCAGAGCACTGCCAAGCCCTCCACTAAATATTGTCCCCAAGTGCCACATTTACATGTCTTCAAAATACCTTTGGGGATGGTAGCACCATCACTTCCCTGGGCAGCCTTTTCCAGGGCTTGACAAACTTTCTGTGATTTTTTTTTCTTCCTGATACCCACTAAGAACCTTCCCTGGAGCAGTGTGAGGCCATTCACTCATCCAGTCACTTGTTACGTGGGAGAAGGGACTGACACCCCCCTCCCTACAACCTTGTTTCAGGTAAGTGTAAAGAGTGATACTGTCCCCACTGAGCCTCTTTTTCTCCAGGCTAAATAATCTCAGTTTCATCAGCTGCTCCTCCTAAAATATGTGCTCTAGACTGCTCACCAGCTCCACTGGTATTACATTGGAAGGACAGATTGTTACTTTTTCAGTATTCCCTGAAAGCTGAAAGAGAAGCAACACGAAGGTCGGGAAGTCTCCAGCTATTCCACTGTTGAGGGCACTTACCAACTCATACAACTGTCTGATTTTCACCTTTTGTCCCTCCAATTTTCAGCTCCATCCCTAGAGTAGGAAGGTGGGGAAGAAAGTTTTGGAAAGTCTTGGTGGGGGCACTAAAGCGGGGAGAACCTTTCCTAAACCATGACACAGGTGAGTTCAGATGGCATCCAGGGCACAGCTGCCCAGGTGCAGGCAGAGGGGCTGTAGGGTGGCCTCTGTGAGATGCCAGGCTCTAGCTGGCTCCAGCCAACACACTGCAGGACACGGCTCTCAGGATGGGTAGTCTCGCTGTTTCAACTTGTCTTTGTTTCTCACTACTCAAGTCTATTTCAAATCACAAAAAAATCATACTCATTTTTCCCAAGCTGAGTCTGTTTTGCCTCTGATGGTGATTGGCAAGTGATCTCCTTCTCTTTACCTTGATCCATTACCTTTTCCATCTTTATTTTGTCCCTCGTCCTCTTGAGGAGGGGCACTGAGGGAGCAATGTGTGGGGCAGCCAAAGTCAGCCCATCAGACACTGGTTTGGTATTTTGAGTACTTTCAGCTGCATTCAGGTACAGTGAATGTACCCTGAATGAAGAACACAGCACCAAGGTCTCCACAGATAGCAGCCTAAAATAGACAAGAAATTTTGCACTATAGAAATTTTTTTTGTGTTTCATTTTTGATGAATTTGCACTGCATTAAGTATTGGAGCACAAAGCAATCGTCTTAAATTGTATCAGCACTAGCAGCATGTAACCATGGTAATTAAAACAATATTATTTTTTAAAATTACAAAAGACTACTCAAGACATATGAAAAGGAAGTCCCCAAGAAAGAACATCTTTCTTCCGATAACTACAGCTCGTTAAGTCTGGAAAATTATTAAGACACAGACATTTTTTACTCTTGCTAAACAATTAGTTAGATATGCCACAGAATAATGATTTTAATTAAGAATTAAATTAAACAGGAGTTTCCATGGACAGAACTTTCAAGAAGCCTTAAAGCAAATTACTGTTAGATGTCTGAGAGTATTTTTACTAGAATTTTTCCTTCCCTGTGTTTAAATGAAGACTTCGCTACCTTAATTCATATTTACAAGTATTCTAATACAAGAGTGGTTCCTAACTGGGAAAATACCACACCAGCAAAACCATAAAAAATTAATTCTTTTAAGAGTTAAAGCAGAGCTGTCATCACAGCTCAGAAGTATGTAAATTCACTTCAGCCCTTTCACTGAACTGAACTGAACATCTAATACTACCATAAAGAATACAGGTGAACAGGGGTTGGAGGGACTGGTCCTTCATACTGCAGCCCTTGCTTTTGACAGAAGAAAAAACTCAGTAGGCAACCGCAAGAAACCACTTCAGTGCTGATTTTTATAATAATGTTTAGTGTGGTACAATAATAGCATTCTTGATTTAAGTCTCTGATCTGAAACTTCCAACACTGGCTTCTGCCAATTACAAAAAAGATGGATTCTTGGAAGTGTTACAGTTGTTCAATATGGCAAGACTATCCCTGGAGAAAATCTGGTTTCAATTATGAGCTAAAATAAGAGAAGAAAAATGTTTCTGCAAGCCCAAGTGTAGTTTTGTCTCTGAATTCATGAGTGAATTCAGGTACCGCACAGCCGTGACATGTGGCTGTCATAGCAAAACTTAGGGTTGTGTTTGAGCATGCAAATGCCCTGGGAGAGATGTTCACCATAGCACTATTATGTATCCCTGTGCATACAACCAGTATTACAACATGTCCTATGCTTTAGATGCATCCCAAGAACTTCCATCCTTGCTGTCTCATCTTGTGAGTGACAGATGTCGTAAAAGCTGCTGGCTAACACAAACAGGAAAGCACAATTTTTGTTTTCCTCATTTCTCTCCACTGCCCTTGGCAAAATGCAGCAGGAAGTGGAGATTGGAAGAGAGGCCTCAGCCATTCTCAGCTGCCTACAGGAAGCGTGGGGGACCCACCACAGACAGACACGTAATTGGATAATGAGGGACCTCAAGGATGCTGGAAACCATTGGTTATTCCTACAGAATGAAGATGTTTAGTGAAATCTTCAAGTTAACCAGACTCTGTGATAAGAATCAGAAGTGCCAAATGTCTCATCAGAAAGTCTCTTCTTGGTATTAGTTGACTGTTTAGCTTAGCAGATTCAGGGCATATGAAAAGGCAGCTGAATAAAGACAAAGGTTGATTATTTGAATCAGGTTTTGGCTCAGAATGTCACCTGTCACTGGAGGGAAGCACTATATGTCAATGCTGCAGGTGAAAGACAAACCCAGGTAGTGTTTAAACATGCTGTGCAATGCCACCTTACATATTTGTAAGAGGGCTTTAAAACCACAAACAAAAAGCTTAAAATCTGAACCTATTATTATGGTGATTTTGCTTTCTAGCAGAGGGAAGTCTAAAGCATGCATTTTTACAAGTTCATGCCAAATCACTTATCCAAATTTTCTTTAGATAAATTTGCAGTAACAAGATTAAAAACCATAGAAGTTAGGTACAACTGGCAGTACAAACCCTTGGAGGCTTCTGGCAGCTTCACAGGCATTAATCATGGTCCATTCAAAAGTGATCCCCATGAATTCACATAAAATAAGGCAATAATTCCATCTACAGTTTTCAAAGGCATCAACAAATGACTCAAGATTAAATCCTGTTGTTTATGATATTACTAGAATATCTTGATAAAGGTAAAGCCTTGTGTTTGTAACTACAGCCACATTATTTTTTACAATATGTTCAGCAGGTCATACGATTATCTATATGACTGCATGTTGTTGAAACGATTTTGCTCTCAGTGTAACTGAAAAGCTATTTAAAATTAAAACAAATAAACCCATTTGATTCAAAAGAATTTGCAACTCATTCCAGTTTTTGAAACCAGAAATAGTTCTACATAATGATCAGAAAAACTATCTCTTAAGTCAAGAGAGAAACATATGGACAACAAAATGAATATAGCAATACTATGGAGACAAAAGAAATATGTCCAGGACTGCTGTTCTATATATATATACAAAATATTTTATTCTTGCCTAAGGCACTGTTTGGAATATCCTGAAATAAAATTCCTAATAGCTGGTTTAAACTTTCTCCATTTCTTTTAAAGAAGAATGCAGAAGAGCATCTGAAACATTCTGAAGGCAACCTACCAAAACCACTGTCTAATAGAGAGCTCCCCATATAACCCAGTAATCATTATAGAGATCATTGTACATACAAATGCCATTATGAAAACATCAGAGGCGCAGACATCACTAAAAATGTCAAGTTCCTTTATTTAATTACAAGAATTGAAGAATTTTATTGTTTCTCAATATAGCTGCAGACTTGCACAAACAATGCTGGTATCCATTTCAGCTCTCTTGTGTTTATCTTGTGTACATCTTAAATATTACATTTAGTTTTAAATGTAGCTGTTTGTCTCATCAAGAGAGAAATTAAGCAGTTATTTGCAGATATCTTACTCCTGTGTAAATATATTTTTATATGTGTTTAAGTCTGGCAGTCCATATGGTAGCACTAGTGATTGCTGTTTCACTTTAAACTACATCCACATATCCAAAATTTAAGTAAATCAATGTCAGTACATTAATTTTTACCTTGAATCCAATTATTAAGTAATATAAAAAAGAGATATAATTAACAATTTAGCATTATTTGCTTTCTTGAAAATAGATAAAATAGTTCATAAACAGCTGGCTTTTTAGTTTAAAGGGCAGGGGATCATTATAGAAGTTATGGAAAGACAGCAGAGAAAAATCACACACTGCATGGAGATGAAAAGTGGAGAAGAGCAAAGAGGGAGCAGTATCAGGACTCAGGTCAGAACAGCAAAACACTCTTTTTAGCAAAAGCACAACTTCACGAAATACAGGATTTGTGTTCTTGACTTCCACCAAGTTTAAGGCTGTGATCTCATATGAGATATTTATTAATAAGCATGTCTGGTGAAAAAAACAGAGCTCTTTGTATGACAGCTGGTCTGCAAAACTGTCCTAAATCACTGCAGACTACAGATTAGAGGCAGTCCTTGGCAGTCCAGGCACAACTGGTCAGGAAAGCTGCAATGGCAGAAGGAGACATTCCCAAGTGCTGGGGAGGGAGGGGCAGCATACACTGCTTTGAGCACTTACAGGGGAGCATCCTTGCTGTACAGCAGAACCTAAACAGCAGCAAAGACAAGGCTGAAGTTTAAGAAATGGAAGCTGCTGGCAACTTTCCAAAGGAGAAAAAAGTTTTCTATACTATCTCTTAAGTCAAGAAGAACCATGAAAAATTAGAAGAAAAAAGAACTTTAATTACCACCTTTACTTAGCAATTATTCCAATCAGAGAAGTATATGGATAGCACAATCTATACACTTGTTATGCTTTGAATGGTATTGCATTTCACTTTGAGCTTATTTTTCTAGATAAAGTATTTTTTCAATAACATTGTGGAAATAGAAAATGTAACTTATATAATGCAATATCTGAGGTGGAAGAAGAGCCAAAGTCCTTTGTATAAATCAAACATTCATGGCTTGAGGCATAGGGCAAAGTGGAGCTCGTAATTTTTAAGATTTCCTTTCCTTTTGCAACTGACTCTACTTTCTAAAAAGCATCTGCTTCACTTGCATCCAAAACAAAAACAACTCCATTGGATGGCAAATGGCTCACCTTGTGACCACAGGCTAACATTCCAATCTTGCATTGTAGTAAAACATTGCCCATAGTAAAACACACTCTGTCATTTTTAGTCAGGCAGCCTGATACCTAATGTACACATCCGGGGGCAGAATCGGCCATGTGAGTGCAAATGAAATAAATCTATCCTTTCAACAAAAGACAAATTACAATGTTATAAAGCTAAACCAAGCATATTGCCTAGGGTATCTGCAAGGTGCTTGCAGACTTCACCTGCTAGTTGTAAAATAAGAAGATGGAGGACTAGAGGTCCTAGTGCTACACTGATACAGCAGACCTGAGGCACTCGAATCTTAAAAAAAAGGCAGTACATTTCAAACATTTTTCAATTCATTTCACTCTTTTGTTAAGCACGTATTTTCACTTGATATTTTCTCTACTCCACATGAGGGTTCTTTAACCTTTCATACCAATATCTTGTGTGATTAAACACAGCATCCACTGTCATTAATTATTTGATGACTACATAGATCTCACAAAATGAAAAGTTTCTATGATTTCTGTGGTACATTTTGGATGTTTTGTAAAATCCTAAAAGTACACGGAGAAGGGTTTATGCCTTAAAACCTAGCTAGATATAGCCTATGATACAGAACAGCTACTCTGAATTATATCTGAGCAGCGCTTTCCTTCAAAATAATGCACAAGCATTTAATATGTGATGACCGAAGGCTTTAACATACACTTCCTTGTTTATCCATTAATT
The DNA here is from genome assembly GCA_013400955.1 of Drymodes brunneopygia. Classification (NCBI taxonomy): domain Eukaryota; kingdom Metazoa; phylum Chordata; class Aves; order Passeriformes; family Petroicidae; genus Drymodes; species Drymodes brunneopygia. The sequence goes on along the minus strand of VZTZ01028247.1, from coordinate 251,248 downwards.
TCTATGTTTTCAGGAGTAATACAATTTGTCTGTGTTATTATGCATCATTGGTTTATTCTTTCAATAAAACTATGAAGGCATTTCCTATCAAATGAAAGCAGTGCCCATCTCCAGTAAAAATGAGCAGCCTGCACAGATCTACCTTACCCTTGTTGAAGAAGTAATGTCAGCAGTTGATTTAGTCTGTAAACACAATCTGGACACATCTCTGCCCAGGAAAACATTTTCTCCAGTCCTCACAAGCTTTGCTGACATGCCTTCTTTGGCAAGTTTGTGACTCCTAGCAAATGGATTCATACTAGATTTGGTGCTAATGATATTTCTGGCCTGTAAATGCTCCAATGTCATGTTTTGGTAACTTTGTCAGGAAACCAACCGTAACACAAGGATTTGGAATGAATGCAGCACAGATCTCAAAAATCCATATAGCAACTAGGCTGTTGTGATTGTCAAGCAATGAGCCTGTCCTACCAGACTGATGATAAATTTAGTCTTACAATCTGTCGTGACATTTTCCCCGAGCAATTCAATTTCTGTGAACAAGACAGTTTTCCTTGGTCATTCTCCTGCAAGGTAGAAGGCTGGCAAAGGGGACCACATTTGTTCAGCTCTTAATATCCACTCTGAGATGAAATATCAGATCCACATTTATCCACTGGGCAAAAGATTTAATCTACGTGAATCATATGGCTTCCACATGTGATAAAAGATGGGGCATTAACTTTACAGATCACCCTATTGGAAAATGAAACAGCAATGAACAAAGAATGCTGAAGCCTAAGATTTTCATGATGGATGTCTAGGTTCTCCATGGAATCTAAGATCCTAAGTGGAGTATCAAAAGAACATTATCACCACTTGCAGCTAATGCCATAAAGCTACAATAATCGAGTGCAGTTTTCCTTCCCTATGCACAATCTTTGCTTTGCATGCATTTATCAGGAAAAGACAATTTCTGGAATACACTGATATCTCTTTCTATAAGGCATGGAAATATTAGCATATTCTCTCTTTTCAGTCCATTGTAGAGGTTTCCTCAGCAGTCCACTGCCTAGCTAATGACATCTAGAAACACAAGGTGAGAATTGCTAAAAAGCCTCATGGCTTTACTTTCAGCTAAGGTGCTATTATGAAATAATATCATTATAAAATAAGGTGATCAGGGGCTTAACTGAAGGTCTGTATGAAGACACAGCACCTCTGGCCAAAGTTTCTCATTTATTTGCATTTTAGATGAGGAAAGCAGGCAACAGTTTCAGGTTCACATAGAAGATAGGGATACTGTAACTCCTGGTCCCAGGCCAGTTCTTTTTCTCAGGTGGCATCTCAGGCAGAGAGCAACTCTGTGCATACATTACATCTTGCCTTGCTTTTGCAAGAAGCATTCTGCTAAAATATCCTGACTTTGTGGTTTAGTCACTAAAAGGGTATAATTATAATTAAAGGTCAAGTGTGCCTGCTTCAAGGCACTGCAAGTGCACAGACACGCTGGCTGTAAGCTGGGAGCACGACTGACTTCTAACTGTTCACAGAGAAACAGCATGGTGTGGATACACCCCACAATTTGTAGATGAGAGCTGTAGCAGCTGCTGATGCATCTGGCAATACTGGGAGCTGGTAGTGATGGAGTGGTTCCTGTTAGTCACAAGAGGAGAGAGGAAGTGGGACTTCTCAAGTGATGGAAAGACAAAGGTGAGCAGCTCCCATCGTAATGTGAGGAGCTGACCTAAAATGACCACTGTTACTTGGTGCCAGACCTGAAATCTCCACATTACCAGAGCTGCAAAGACCTACAGCATCTGGAGACCCTTTTCCAAAATGATGCCATTATTTCTGTATTGGCATAATTATAAACAATATTTTTCATCAGCCATTGCAGATAACGTGCTTTCATCATGTTATCTGAACTGTTTCCGAAGCTTATGAGGCATAACTAATAGCAGAGATGTTTTATTCAGCCTCTTCCTCTCTGTTAAAATGTTAGATAGGTAAAATTGAAGTAGTACAGGAAAGCAGACTGCAGAATCAGAGCTTTCTTATACACTGGAGGGCAGCTTCCTACTTAATTTGATACAACACTTGTTCTTATCTTTGATTGCAAATTATATGTTTAGAACTCTTTTTTCCTGCTAGTTCTTGTGGATTTGATGAAGGAATGTGTTTAGATTTATCCTATCTATGTTCTCCTTTTCTGTCTCTCAACATTTTTTTAATCTTGGGGTATTTGTTTGCATGACCACATAGCTCTGGTTTCTCTTTCAAGTGGTAACTGTTATGAACACTGAAACACAATGCAGTGCTTTCCTTATGCCGTAATTAAATAAATTCAGCTCTCAGAACACAATACAGAAGAGACTGACTGAAGTAGAGAGAATGCATTTGTATTCCTAATTGCAACTTGAAAGAAAAGAGAGGGAGAAGGGATGTAAGATAAAACTAAAACCAGATGAACATATTACTGAAGGAATAAAGCTCATAAGCAAGAACCACTGTTTCTAACTTTTTCATTAGTTTCTCACAAACTGTATTTGACAGAATTACAGCCCTGCTTGCTGACTTAATCCACTCTCCTCCAGATACTGACAGCAATGTCACTGTCAAACTTGACACCTGTTTTTCATGTCCAAACATTGATTCTCCATCTTATAGCCAACGTATTTCATAAGATTAAATTGTTATCATTATCAGCAAAATATTGATTAGACTGAAATCCCTGCCTGTAAATTTATAGCCTTAATTTCCAGCAGTAGCCTTCATTTCATCCATTATCTTCAAGCAGATGAGGATGTAAAGGAGTTACTAACATGTCTCAAGCAAAATGTGAGCTAGTCTCTCATGTATTTATTAAATTTTAATGAAAACAATGAATAAATAATTACTTCTCTATAACTGGAGAGAAGAAAACCCAAAACAAGCAAACAAGCACCTGTTTAGGGCCAGACAACAGAAACTCAGAATTATAAGCCGCAGACCTTATAGTTAAGTAATAACATAGGCAGAAGTCCACAAGGAAAAAGCACAATTCTTCTAGTTGCAGAGCAAGAAAGAGGTTAAAGCACCCCAACATCAATCCCTCTCTAGGCCCCTGTACATACAGCCTATTACCAAAGCCAGTATTCTCTGTCTCTGTGGTACTACCAAAACACTACTTCAGTCCCTGGGTTTTCGAAACAAGTTATCCTGGATAAATGATGTCCTCTCTGGCATCCACATTTCTCATACTGCATCTGAAATAGCAGAATCACCACTTGTGCTTTAACCTGATATATGCTTTTTTCAGTTTGTCATGCATTATTTTGTTGTATTTACCCTCCTCATCATTGTGAGATACTAATTTTCCCTACATACTTCCGAAGTTGAGATCCTTCCAATTTCTTCCTCATTCACTAAGCTTGCACTGATTATTTTGTCTCCATTCCTCACCCTTGGCCTTTGACTGGTCTTTCTGTGAATCCATGTTTTCTCTCCACTGCCTTTCTTTTGTGACCATTTTCATATGCTTCCCCTCAACACTTTTTCCTGTTATTCTTCAGGGCCATGATGATGATAGTTAGCTACTTCAGAAACAACTCACAGCACTCTCCTATAAAAGGGTCTGCAACAAGCATTTTGCTTTAGCATTTCAGCAGGTGCCCTATTTCACATGGACAAGTTGAAATTTGGACCCATAACCTTATGATCATTGAAAAAGAGGGCTGGAAGCAGCTTTTTAAAATGCAGAGCAATTTGTCAAAGCAGCCCACAAATAAGAGCTCTTCTGAGCATTAGAAACACGTAAGGACACTTTCCAACAGACAGTGCACCTCTGAGACGAACAAGACCACTGGGAGATCAAGGGTACCTTTTCTTCTTTCTAGCCTTAAAAAAAAAAATCATTTTTTGCTCCTTCAGTTATAAATCATTACCATCTGTACACCAAAAAAACAAATGAGGCATTTTCATAGGGAACAAAAAGTAATTTGTGTTTCTAGAAATTACACTGCTCTGATTTAATTGATTCAAAATGCATTTAAGGGACCAAATTAAGGATCAGAATTTGACTTCTTTTGCACTCGAACTTCTGGTTTTGGTAATTGCAGTTGAACAAGGAAATTCATGTGAATGTACAAAATAGTGAATGTACATATGGATGTATATCGTGTGAACCTTGCAAGTAGCAAACATGGACTTGTAAGGTGAAATTTAAATCTATGAAGTTATTTTCATGAAACTTGTATTCCAGAAGAATATGAAGTCTCAATACCTTAATGCCAAGAATACAGGAATACATTTCTGACAATGCAGAACACATGACCTGCCTAGTGGATGAGGAAAAGGTTGGGGATTTTCTGCCTAGACTTTTCTGAAGTCTCTGACACCATTCCCTCTGACATTCTCCTGGAGAAACTGATTACTCATGGCTTGGATGGGTCCGCTGTTTGCTGGATGAAACATTGCCTGGACAGGTAGGCCCAGGGAGTGGTGGTGAATAGAGCTACGTCCAGCTGGAAGGCAGAAAGGCTCTACAGTGGGATCTGAACATGCTGGATTGATGAGCTAAGGCAAACTGGATGGTGTTCAACAGGACAAAGTCCCTGGTCCTGCACTTGGGTCACAACATCCCAGACAGTGCTACAGGTTGAGGGAAGTGCTCTTATGGAAAAGGACCTGGGAGTGCCCAGCTGTGCCCAGGTGGCCAAGGAGGTCAGTGGCACCCTGGTCTGTATCAGAAGTAGTGTGGCCAGCAGGACTAGGGCAGTGACACTCCCCCCGTACTCAGCACTGGTGAGGCCACACCTCGAGTGTTGTGTTAAGTCTTGGGCCCCTCACTACAAGAAAGACATTGAAGTGCTGGAAGGTGTCCAGAGAAGAGCAACAGAGCTGAGGATGGGTCTGGAGCACAAAGCTTATGAGGAGCAGCTGAGGGAGTTGAGGTTCTTTAGCCTGAACAAATAAAGGCTCAGTGGGACCTTTTCACTCTCTGCAACTTCTTCAAAGGAGGTCGTAGTGAGGTTGGTGTTCTCTTCTCCCAGGTAACAAGTGATCAGACAAGAGGAAATGGATTCAAGTTGCTCTTAAGAGAGGTTTAGATTGGCTATTAGAAAAAAATTCTTCATGGAAAATGTTGTTAAGCACCAGAAAAAGCTGCCCAGGAAAGGGATGGAGTTACCACTCCTGGAAATATTTAGAACACATGCAGATGAACACTTGGGGACACGGTTTAGTGGTGGACTTGGCAGTGCTGAGTAAATAGATGGACTCAATGATCTTACAGGTCTTTTCCAACTTAAGTGATTCTATGATTCTGTATGATCCCAGAATCCTCACTCTGTCTCTTCCCTAAGACATATAATTCCTCTATTCCTTCTTCATTATTTACTCAAAATAACTACTTTTACATTGAAAATCTCAGTCTAAGACTGATATGATTTATGTGATTTATTTAACAAACTTGTATTGTTTTCAACTGTACTGATAATGACACAGCTAGGAATGGAAATCCTATGTAGTGACACTACACTGTTCATACTGTAAATAAAATAACTCACCCTTCATTCATTAACCACATACTATGACTGATAAACGTGAGAGACAAACTGACTGTAAGAAAAAATGCTAAACCTTGGCCATTCATTTATGTCTAGCTCTCCAATATCCTGAAGCACCTTTATAAGGACAGACTGAAAAGTTCCTGGAAATCAAGAGGTAACAGATGAGATTTACATGCTGAAACAGCAAACAACAAAAAAACCAGGAACCACACAGGTTTCTAGGGAAACAAATACATATACATTTTTCAAATTATATGCAAGTAATTTACTCTGCTGATGTTGATACCCATTTCAGGGAGAGAAAAATGTACAGTGTTCATTGTGACTGACAGAGTTGTGCCTAAAACCAGAGAGGCAGGTCATTACTTCTACAATTTACAGTGCATAATACAAATTTTGCAAACTGTAAAAATACTAAGATCTGGTTTATTCTGCTGTTCCGGTAATGTACTTTGTGGTAGGTCAGAGTGACATTTCACATTTGAATAATGCATAGAATAAACAGCCTAACACAGAAGGGATGCATGGGAAAGGATGTTGAGTGGGGCTCCTAGAAAAAACTTCCACTTGGATTGTGCATATTAAGGCCCAAGAGACCACAGATTAATAGAGATACCTATTCAACCAGGTCCAACCTGCTATAAGTTTCTCTATAGAGACTGAAAGACTTTTTGTTCATAACCTACAAAATTCTCATAGGCAGCTAAATCTTGAAAAGCAGATGTTATCTTCTATGGAGCAAAGATGATGATGGTTAAAGAGTTATCCAAGTTTAGAGAACTCTGTACTTTCAATCCCTGGACATGAGAAGGAAACATATGACAAAGTTGGTCAAATCACTAAATACAGATGCCTCCAAAGACAGAAATCAAGTAGGGCGCAGCGGAACTGTGCAACTGCCATACAAACTATGGTAAAAACACCAAACAAAAAAGAGGTTTGGTACTGAACAAAAAGGAAAAGCATCCAGTATGGACATCAAGACAACTGAAGTATGTAATGCTCCTTTTGTATGTGTATACACTAGAAAAATCAACTATGATCTAGAGTTTATCAAAAAGGCAAATGCGATGGGTAAAGACAACCTGTAGTAGGGAAGGAACAGGCATGCTGAAGGGTGGATGGATCCAAGCTGGATATTTTCACACCTAGGCCTGTTGGTCATGCTGTTTACTTGAAAATTGACTATCTGGGAAACTTGCAGGCAAGATCTCAAAAAAGCGAAAGAAAGCTGCATGCTTTTTTACCAAGGCTATTTCTAAAACTCTAAAGGAAGTCACATGAAGAATTAAAGGCCTCTAGAACAACTAACTAGACTACGTGCAAGAAACAGAACTCCTCCTCACCCCTGCCAAATTAGTACAAGACAAAAAAAGACTTGCTAAAAACACGACACAGAAAATTAAAAGCATTTTATTTCTTTGACAAGGCAACAGACCTCAAGTTTGGAAGCAGAGCAGCAGATGTCTCCTAACACTACTTTAAGTAAGTTTTCTGTAACTCAAAAAAGCTAAGGAAGATTAGCCTAAATTAAGATATTCTATTGCAGACTCAAAGAAAAATCCCATTGGAAAACAGCACTGAAAATGTAGTGGTCTGGTACCCTGCCAAAGTGTAGCTAAAAGGTATCTGTCTAGGATCTGTAGCTTATTAAAAATGATCACCAGTGGTGTGTGCAACAGCAACATTAAGGAGATCTTGACCAAAAATTCTGGATAAAAGAGAGGAATAATCCCACAGTACTACCAATCATCAGGACACTACTCCTAAATTAGAATTGTGAGATGCTACCGTGAGGCAGGAACAATGAAATGCACAAACTTTTAAAATCATTTTTATTTAGCAGTATCATATGTGAAAAAGGTAACACTGTTGGGACTACATAGGACTCAATTAGAATGCTATGGTTAAGGTAGTGGATAATCTTTACTCTGTGTCTACTGCTGAAAAATTAAAGAATTGCACTGCAGCACAGAAGATTGAGTTTAGGGGATTAGAAAAACTTCTAACTGCATGAATGGCTGGAATGGGTGGGATAAAGAAATTACAAATCTAATTTCTTTGAGAACTTTCAGAAAGCTAGTCAAAAAGATGTCACAAAGAAATACAGCTGACATGCTTTGTAACGTATTTTCAGATAGGGAAGGAAGAGAACGCCTTTTGAAAATCTTTCCATTTTAGGACCTTATGAAAAGCAAACCATAGGGACACACAGAAATGGAAAAACATGCTAAAAATTTATTTAGTGTTTGGTTTGGCTTTTTTTTTCACAGATTTTACTAAGAAATATTCAAATATTATTATCACACTATTCTTTTGAAACATAGCTCAGTTACTAATGTGGTTTGCTTTGGGCAAGCCTCTAGGAAACTCAATTTGACATCTTTTCCTTGAATAAAGTTTCTTAGTAAAGAACATGAGAAATTAAAAAAGAGAACAGAGAGAGTTGCTTTCTTTCCAAGCAGAAGTTTGCCAGTAATTGTTCCCTCCCATAGCCTTCTGAAATCCAGTGCTATGTATGGACTAAATATCTAAAGCTTCCAGAAATCTAGACAAAGGAAAGTGTAGCTTCCCCACTGGCAATACCTGACATCAGCATTAGAAAGAAAATGTTACTGACTCCTTTGAGACAGCAATATATGATGAATAGAGAAAACTCAGAGCTCCAGGCTAACAGGTGGATTCTAGCAGTCTCTTCTATTTTGTGACTCTGGTTTCAGAATTCTACCAATAGTACTGTGCTCCAGAAATCAAGCTTTAATTTTAGCATTAAAAAGACCTCACAAAAAACCCCCTAAACCATCTTGCAATTGATTGCAATCACAATGATGACAATAGCCTGTTTTCTACGCATTCCTTTTTAACCTGCCAGTAATTTAAAACAATAGCTTCAGGAAATTTAAAATCCAACTGTGATGTCAAGAAACCCCTAGTTCTAAAACCTGTGTACACATCAACATCATTAACTTCTTGCTCTTGTTGACCAGCTATTCTCCCTTCTTCCCAAGGCAGTGGCAGGTGGCCACTGTGATGTTAAAATTTGGGATATAATCTCTCTGGGGGTTTGTCCATGTGCACAGTAGAATGCAAATAGAAGTGCTTGAACTTAATCATTTACAACTTAAGACTTCTCTCTGCTAAAAGGAGGTAGTTCACCTAGATATCAAATGGCATCCTAGCTTCATCCAGTTAGTATTTTCTTCCTCTCCTAAAGAAGCCTAAATGTAATGATGTCATGCCAATAAAAGTTTCATTTCTTTTGATAAGTAGGCCAAAGTAGCAGATGTCTGGTTTAGCCTGGAGGAAAGGACGTTTAATGGTGTGTGACAAATAAAAAGAAATAAAAAAACAAGCAAAAATTTTTTCAATACTGCCTACTTTAAAAATGTTGTTTTACTGAATTATTTAAGTTGTACATCGCTACTTATATTGCAGTAGAATAACAGTAATAATTTCTCATTCAAGACTGGGTATTAAAAATCACCACATTGACCTTTAATAGACTTAATAGTTAGCTCTTGATTTTATTAAAGTCTTGACCCACTACTTATCTCCTGAATGGCCATCTACTGAAAGTGGATGATAATGGAGTTAAACACAAGGAATCAATTGTATCACTCCTTTCAAGCTCTCCACACGTGTGTACTGCCAAATCCAGTTTAAAATGCAACACTGGTTTCCCAGAGAGGATAATGGACTACTGTATGAACAGAATTGTTTTCAAAAAACCAACAAGGCTGCCCAAGTGCTAGAAGCCTTTAAGCGGGAGAAAGTAATTTTTTGAAAGGGACTATACGCTTTAGATACGATATTAATGTAGTTTCCAACAGCAGTCTACTAAAAATACTACGTTACACTTTTAATACATTAAAAATAATAATGTTATAACACTAATGATCAACAAAGCAGACAATACTCTACCAGCAGTGCATAATCTAACACAAATAGTAATTACCACATATTATCAAAGGGTCCAAATTATATAATTAATCAAACCTCTACAAATCTCTGGTAAGTCTCCAGTCTTTCATTATGGATAGTCCATTAAAATATTTAGTATTATACAGAATACAGTTTAAAAATATTTCTTCCATATTAATGGTTTTGGAATAAAAATTCCCTAGTGTGGTGGATGGGATTCTTTAAGGCATTTTCATTAAAAAAAAAATCTCTTCTGTATTTATGCAGGGCTCTTGCACACACTGCAATGTCAGACAAACACATAGGAACAGGACAAATAGCACAGACCTGAAAGGGACAACCCTCCAAATGTAGCCTGTGTGTAGGCTACATTCCTCTACTTCCCTTTTCACACAGTATGAACATTTAAAAAATCTAAGTGCATTTCTCCTACTTTTCACCATAAGTCCAGGACACAGAAACAAAATTTGTCTTTCACTGCTCCACCACATGTTTTCACATTTCACAGAAATTCATACTCCAGAAGTTTCTTTGGAGAGCAGGGTAGAAAAGGTGAGGTCTTATTTTAGCATGCTTCAGAAGAGGCATTAAGAAATCAGTTGACTTTCTTTTTACTGTTAAGAACAAAGTAAGGAAAATAGTAGCAGAATCTGTGAATAACCCCATGTTACTTTGCCTATTATGTGTAGTGAATGTTGTGTAGGGCATTCTTGCAAAGCAGTGATTAGGGTCAGTGTAGAAAGAACTGTACACATTGTACTCGTGATTACACACACAGTTTATGCCCTTTCATACTGTGATTTAGTCCGGAGTGGATGCTCTAAATAACATGGTAATTGCAGATTTATTGAAAGGAGACAATTTCAGCAGTTCAGTGAGCTTATCAGAATGAGTTTTGCAGATGAAACTGCACAACATTTTCAGAAATGAAATGTGAAGGACAGAGAGGAGCAAAGTCTTTTTCTCCAAGGCTCTCACTGGCTACCAGAGCATGCAAGTGGATATTGGTAATTGACAATTTTTCTCTGGATTTATAGCAATACATTACTGGGATGCAACATAAATGCCGAGCAGTCAGACGGAATGGCGCATATTTTCCACAGCAGAAGGTTTTTTTGACAAGATCTACAGACTTACCTGACTGCAGACTCACACTCCCATACATAAAAGGAGTTCCTCACTCAGAACCCACAAGCAAAGAAGAGGTTCTCTTCTGTCAAGCTCTCGCCTTCATTATTGCCTAATTTGATATCAACTTTCCACATTTCACTTAGCAGTAAACAACTGAGGCATAATGTACCCGTAAGAGGCAATTATCCTCATGGTGCTAATTGCTATGTAATATTTCTGCACTTTAAGAGTAACAGAATAGAAATGTTTGCCTTCTGCAGAAGCAATATGAGGATGAAAAAGCTGCTGCATTAACCTATCAAGATTTCATCCACGCAAGTAAATAGCAAAATCTGAAAATATAAATGCATGAACAACAAATTCATCCATACAATTTACTTGAGTATGACTCAATAAAATCATTTATTGCTTTTGAGTGCAGTTTAGTTGCCTGCTACCTGAAATGTTTTAGCATATCTGATCTGTAGAAAGATTTCAGACAAGAAGGGCTCTGTAGGAGAGCCTCTCTCCTTCCGGACTGGCAGAGAGACCAGGAGGGACACTACAAGGAATCTCCAAAGATACTCACTAGTTGCTTGTGTTTTGGGACCTGAACTGAGCCTTACAACTTCAAGGAAAACAAATTAAACATGATTAGTTAGTACCTTTTAAATAAAGTTTCGTCATAGAGAGGGCCCTGACTATGACAACCAAGCATGAAAAGAAGCAAGGAAAAAGAAAAAGCAAATGATTTTTTTGTTTGACTGTTATTTTTCTTACAAATCAATATATTCTCTTTTCTTCTTTAATATTAAATGTATAATGGGGAAAAAAAGAAGAAATAGGAAATTATTTTACCAAGTACACCCCGAGTCTAACATCCTATAATTTGAGTAACATTAGCTTTACTTGTGCTAATATATCTGTGGTCTATCTTGACTAAGTGGAACTAATAGGAGCAGAAAAAAATGAAGGAAGAGAATCAGGGAAGCAACTCAGATGAAGCAACAGGAGAAGCCATGTTTATTCCTTGGCTTATGACTTCTTTCCATATCCACTACCACTGTATTTCTTTTTTCCGTTCTTTATGAAGAATGTAAACTAACAAAACTAACTACACAATGATGGAAAAGAAATCCTTTAAGTGCTAGTTTTGCATCAGCAAAGTGTAATATATGTCTGTAGCTAGAAAAAATTTCAAGGTGTGAAATGAATTCACATGAACAGAGACACAGACTGTTAGCTTTGTTTCAAAAATGGCAGTGAATTAAGACAAGTGAAAGTCCTAGAAGTACATGATTATGCAGCTCTTTCTCATTCTTCTGTGCAATTTTACCCTGGTATGATCAATATTAAGCTTTATAAGCAAAGACAATTTTTTTTTCCAATCACAATATGAGTTCCACACTGCTGGAAGAAATGCATTAGGGAACACATACATTGCTCTTTACAAGTTATTAATGTGCTTACCTGCTTGGAGAGTAGTGCTAAAATGATTAACAAAACATGCCTTGCTGCGGTAGCTGTGGGATTTTTTCAACACCATCCCTTTAACCATTTCCAACAACACTTAAAAAGAACCAGTTACCCCTTAAGTATGCTTTTTGGATGCTCATGTTGGCATGATACGAGGCCATAGGACAAAAGTCTGTTCTCAACTTCCCCTGCTGGGCCTTAGAAATGCTGCTCTAGTCGAACTTGCTGGACTCAGAGCTGCTGCTCCTTTGGCCCTGTGTGTCTGGGTAACACAAGCTGAGTCATGCTCTGCAAACTGCATCCGAAAGCACCATTTGCTTTCAGAGCCACAGACCTTCATGGAGGTAAAACAAATGTCTAAATTCAAGTTTTTTAAGCTTTTGTGCAACAGAAAGCCATGGACAGGTGCATTAGCAGTCTTGAAGAGTGGTACAACCAAAGAAGGCTTTCCTTCCCTGTCTTATGGGTAACACCCATTTCCAAAGACAAGAATGAAGCTATGAAAAGAACCAGAAACTATTTCTGTTACTATTACTCCATGGAAAAGACAGCCTTCTGCCTTGAGAAAGAAAATCATGCTTTGTTAAACACTTTGTAAAAGAGTAGTTAAAAATATTTATTTTTTAACACATTCACAGTTCTATATGAAGAAGATGTTTTCTCTGTAAGATCTGTTCTAAAAACTAAATATACAGATAAAAATAAGAGGTGGGGTTTTTTTCCTCAAAAATTTTTTTTTAAGCTTAATAACGGGACATCCCTCACCTTTCTTCCTCACCCATTGATTTTCCCATAGTGTGGCATCGGCTGTTTATTGATTTTTTTAACATCTATTTTGCATGGTACAGGACTTCACTGTCGACCTCCTACTGCACACATCTGATAATCTGCAATTTCCACGCTATGTAGGAGGATGATCTGATATTGGTAACATGGCAGCAATATTAGCACCTTGCTAAATTGGCAAAGGCTTCCTATGTAGTGTTCCTCTGCTAATTCACCACATATTCCAATCAGGAAGTAACAGTCTGAAAACTATTCACCTGCATTTTACAGTTCATTTCCATACTAAAATACTTGATGATCCTCTGAGGGGCCCTGTCAGGGCATATGCCGTCTAAAAATTTCACAATCTGCATAACCAGGCATGGATGGTAGGTAATTTTGCAAAAAATATTCCAGAACAGAGCTGGAATTTTGTCGTTTCTGAACATTACTAAGAGATTTGACAGTATTAAAAATTAAAATGCTTTATTTTCTTATAAAATTTGCATCATACTTGAGTTAGCATTCAAGGTTCATCCAAATAAGGATTTTAGTTTGTTAATATGCCCCAGAGTCATATCATGTTCCTATTACTTCTGAAGCTATAAAAATTAAAATGGTTTTGGGCATTATCTGACTTTGCTCCTCAACACAGCTACTGTAGTTTGTGTGCGGGACATAATGACTAGAGAACTGAGTTTATTTCATTTTGTACCTTTCTTGATTTCTTAACTAAATACCTCCAGACAGGAGGCAAATCTGATTACATGATGGAAGATCTGAACAGACACACAGCTAAATAGTAAACATCTGCTTTTATGTTTCATCACCAAGTCTGGCAATCCTAAAGCTTCTTCTCAGACCTCCAGAGCAGAAGCTGTAATCCCAAAATACCATATTTCCTGCCACCATTTAGAGCCTACTGCTCAGGAGGTGCAACGTTTGCCAAAGCTCTTTTTTAACCAAAGCCATTTTTGAGAACAGAAAATTTGTAAACATGGCTCTTTCTTAGGACAGTAAGCTTTTAAAGCTTTAAATATCCCTAGAGACTAGTTCCTTCATTGCAGACCTCCTTAGTAGGATTTCACAGCTCACACGAAACCACATAGAGCCCTAGATTTTTTCCACTACTTTCTACCAGTACTACAGTTTTCTACCAGAACTATAATTTGGGTTAGATGGGCCATATTCAAGTGTCCACAGACATAACACTCCACCTAACCGCCTCAGACTAAGGTTGTGGAAACTAGCTTGGGTTAGATGATCTTCTCACCATGGCTGCCTGAAAAAGCAAGAAGCACACACAGCAGCAACTGAAAAAGACTGGAACAGTTATACTTGTGACTACCAAGCACAAAAAATCCTCACGATAAATAGAGAACTGGCGAGACTTGAATCTTAACTAGTTCAGACAAAACACTCTAAATCCCTTTGTTCAATTTTGCTTGAGAATGGCTTATTTAGCCTAAAAAAGTTCCTTATCTGAAAATTTAGGGAGTGACCACAGATTTTACTCAGGCTATATCTGCCTCATGTACAAGACTGGACCAAGAGGATCTCTTAAGACACTTATGTTAAACATTGTGCCAGGTCAAGAAAACTGCACAGGATCCAGAATTTGTCTGATTAGCATTTGGCCAACTTGTACTTCATGCCTCAAAAAACCAGTCTAAGGCCAGAACTCTAATTAAACCAGTGCAGCCCTATGGGTATATCATAAGCTATAGGGCCAGTCAAGTTTACACGGCTGTGAGCAACTGAAATGAAGATACAATGAATTATCTCTTGCTCAGAGTAGTGATGAGACAACCGAGAGAAAAAAAGCTTTCTAGGCTATATAAAATATTTGTACAAATTAAGCCACTGCAAAGTAGAAAAGGAAGGTGCAATACGGATGTAACAGAGAAAAGGCAGCCTGTGGAGAAGGCTCAGGAGGAAATGCCAACTCATCTTGAGGGGTCCAATGCAGAACCTCAGGCAAACACAGCCTTGCAGGTTCCACACCCCAGCGAGCTCACTGGCAGCCAGCTCAGGTGTCTGCACTGGTGGCACAACCAACTCGAGGTTGGATAATCTACCTTTGGATAACTGAGGGGTTCAGTTAACCTAGCAAGGTACTTTGTGATGGTGTATCATTATAATTAGAATTGCTGCTGCTAGAAAAGTAGTAGCTAAGAAATAACCAACCAAAGCCAGTAAATGCAAAATAAGTATTTAGTGTGGTGGGTTTCACCTGAAATTTGTTCCTAGCCTGCATGTCACACAGCATTGTATATTTCCTTCAATGTATTTAATATAGCTACTAATTTTATGTCATATAGCTGTAATATATAGCTACAAGTATAATATTAGGTAATAATAGAGCTTAAATATAGTATTACAGAAAATATATTTTCTACAATTTAGCTACTACTTTTATAACCCATATAATTACTGCTTAGGGATAACACTACCTTTTTAGAAACTTGTTTTCTTCCTTAGCCTTTGCACTGAGTTCTTGGTAACTGGCCTATGCAAGGGATTTGTTTTTGAATGGCAGAGAGGGAAGAAAACCCCAAACAAATAAAGAAAGGTAAAGAAATAACCACATATGATTTTTTTCTACCCGAATTTCTGAAGTTGTGTACAACCTCAAGAGGATTCTGCTTATAAAACAATCTGAATCCTTTCAGCAAGGCTTGACGTTTGGTAAAAAACTGGAAGGGAATGGAATGGAATAGAACAGAACAGAATAACATAACACTGTGTCCCTAATTAAAAATATTTTTTTAAAATGTAAATGATCAGTCTGGGAAAAACAAATTAAGACACCGGTGCGCACAAGCATGAACAAAGCTTTACCTCTGTTTATTACTCAGGAAAATATGTATTTTAGAAAGAACTGGATATAGAAATTTGTAGGATGACTGTATTCCAAGAACTTGAATCTTCAAAAGTTATTGTTTAATGCCTAAGGGCATTGTGCAATCTGGATCTATTCTTTCTCATACAGAAACTTAACTCACCTGGTAAACGCTACAAAGCACAGTGCAGAAGTGCACTTCCTTAATTCTCACCTGTTTTTCATAGGTAGGTCATCTTTTTCCCTGAGTGAACATTTTACGGCTTATTTCTTCCTTTCTTAAAATCATTCACAGTTATCTGAAATTCCTTACTGATACCTAGGAACAAGATATACATTATATTTGAACTTGGAAAACTCTTCCTACTGTTTATCTTTTTACTGTCACTAAAACAAAATTTCTTTAAAACGGTAAATAAATAAAGTGCACCAGCAGTAATGACACTGCCTTATTCTTAGTCTATACCAAATAGAACCTCTGTTATGGTATGGACCAAAAACTGCATGAAGAACCAAAAAACTTCATAATGGGAGGATATCAGAATGTTTCTTGCATATCAAGCTTTACCATATGGCACATTTTTTTTGTGCGCTGAACAATCAGTATCAACTACGAGCAGCAGTTTTGGGATGTACTCTTGTGTGAAATTTAGGGAACTCTTACAACATTCAGCTGAAGAATTTTTTTATCTGGAGCTATTTTATGTACAATATAATTACCATTGAAAATGTTTTAGAGTAAATAGGGTAAATAGGGCTTAACATTTTTATCACCTTTACTGTAAGTGTCTGATCTTATCAGAGTGTCTTGAAACTAAGGCCATCTGATAAAAAGCCCTGGTCTACTGTTTCATGTTCCTGTGTGCACTTCTGGGTTTCCCATGGTTGGGTAAGAGGTGTCAGGAGGCCCACCTGAGCTCTGAGACCTCCTATGATTCTCCTGAGAGTGCAATACAGGACTGTGATGTGGCTCTTCCAAAACCCACACTGTTTTCTAACTGCACACACAGAAACTAGGTAAAGAGGAGTTTTAGCCCTGCTCACACCTAGAGGCATTCTTCTCTTAGCAACACTCATGCAGACCTAATTTGAGTTACCAGAAATCTTATCTATCCCCTCTACACCCAGAAAATCATATTTTCTCTCTCTCCCATTATTCTTGAATCAGCCCTTAACCCCCATTGTTCTGAACTGAGATTTCACAGATGGTCGAATGAAACAGTCTGAGAAGTCTTGCATTGCACTAAAAATCTGCAAGTGTGGAGATGCATGAGGATGGCTTCTTTTTTATGCAGAATTTAGCACAGGTTTGAACCATCTGCTAGAAAATGTACCCAAAGCTACTGAGTAACAACCATGTGGATTTACAACACTTTTAATTCCCAGAGTGCCACTATTCAGTTCAGTCTAGATGACACAGTTTACCATAAACCCTTCTATAAATCACCAGGATCATCATTTCTCAGTGGAAATTTCTGGGGTTCCATCAATTATTTCTCTGTGATCCTCAGCAGGTAACCAAACAGACCTTTAGTCAATAGCATTATATGCATTATCCAATGTGCTGTATGCAGCAATGGCACAGCTGTTAAAATGTTTATGGAGGTCTACAAATGAAGTACAGGGGAAAAAAACAAAAAGCACTCATTTAACAGTGCCTTACCCAAATTTAAAGCTATCTTATTTATCAACACAATGAAAGTACAAATAAGGAGCTCTAAGCTTCACTCTGCCTCCAAGAGTGATTTTGAAATTAAAGACCGCATGAGGTTGCAAGCCATTTCTGGGGGAAATATCCATTAAATGAAAGCACTAGTGAAATGAAAGCACTAGCCTGCAATTTTACACAAGAGATGTATGTTACCACTATCTGCATCCAAGACTAGGCAGTTCTGAAACCCTCTAAAGATCAGGGCCTGAAACTTCTCACAGTTGCAGAGATGGTAATTACTCTGGCAACAGCAAAGCTGCTGCAGAGAAGACAAGGCCCCAAGGTCCGGAATTTTGTCTTCAGCCTAGCAGTCAGCTCAGCACTAACCCACTAAACAAAGAAAAAGCCAGGAGAGGACCACACAGTACAGATTTTTCAGTTTCTGGGTTTTTTTTCTCTTAACCTCATGGTTAAAATGAAAACACTAATTGACAAATGAATCAGGCACAATAAAACAGTATCAAAATAAATCAGAATAAAAGCATGAAAAATACATGACGACTAAGATCCACAACCACACCACAGATTGATTTTACATGAGTTATTACAGTGAAAGTCAGGTGGTGTAATTAGTTTCTACATCATTACTGCTATGTGTTTTGGAACCACACTTAACTACAGGTATCGTTAAAGTTAAGGAATTGCTTCTTTTATGAGGAGAGAAACATTTGCAGCTCTACAAACCACAGACTAGCCATCAGGGAAAACATACTAACATCTGAATTTAATCATATGTTCCTTCCATCTCAATGGACTTCAGGAAAGTTTAGTACCAATACAGTAGTATCAGTCCAAGATGTGGAAAACACTCTTGTGGTTAAAATATACTTAAATGAAATATTTCAGGGAGTTTTGTAGTTGAAACTGCCATTTTCATATGCCAAGCTTCCTTGAGATTTAAGTCCGTTCATAAAGAAAATGAAAACACTTTTTCCATCTGCTTTGCTCTGCCCAGTTTTTTATTTGCTGCTTGTGTGCATGGAAAAGAAAGTTGATTTTGCAACATGAAATATTATGACTTGCAGATTGTTGAAAGGATCATTACATATTTCCTCCTTTTTCTTTCCTTTTGCTAGTAACACTTTTCCAAGCAATAGCTCTATTCTGTATAACTCTATCTTGACAGCAGATCTCTACACAAGTCAACATTTAAGGTATAATCCATGACATTTAAGATCTGCAAGTGCTGTTCCTACCTGATGATGAGCCTCCTACTTATTATAGCACACACTGGTTCTATAAAAAGTGGCTGAATAAACTGGCTTTTTCCAAGAAAGGATAAGGTATCACTTCTGTATTTCCTAAAGATCTTTCAATCCACAACATAAAAAAAAATTTCACTATCTATCTGCATGGTAATAGGATTTATATAGACTGTAAATCTCTTTTCATCCCCTTTTAAAATACTGATTCCATGATTCTTTCTTAGTAGACTAGGCACCAAAAATATCTTTCTCTGAATATCTCTGAGTTCTCTCAAAATTTGACTTTCAAAAGCTAAGCAGTGAGACTGAATGAAACTGGTCTGTGAAAAAGCAGGCGGCCTCCAAGCAAATATCTTGGCTTGTGTCTATCTAATTGGAAAAAATCTATGGCTAAATCTACTTGGACATTTGGTTATCCACCTGATAATTTTCAGCTCTACATTTCTAGAGCAAACATGAAACTGGAGAAAAAATTATAGGAAAGCATATGTGCTGCGGCTGGAATCCAACCCTTTGGGAAGCCAATACTCCTCCTTATGTTTCTCTGCTAAAATACTGGTTGAAACAAGCCCAAGAACTATTTCCTAAATCTTCTCATTTCTAGGGACTTTCCTTAACAATTTAACACTCTTCTATTCCAAGACATTAAGGGTGTGCTGACTGATGTCCAAATTCCTAAGCTTACTCCTTTTCTGAATGTGCTCTGAATTCCAGAATGATGCTGTCTGCCAGTGAACCCTCCTTGTACACAGGGTCACAAAGGTTTGTGTCAGCTACAATATTACTAACTGGATCCCAGCTACTCCTTTGCATCCAGGAACGGTTTCATGCTGAAGTTAGCACTTTTTGAGCAGGTTCAGTATCTCTGTGGGGAAAAAAATCATTAACTCTGAATAATCCAAAGCATGATGTATCTCTAGAAATCTGCGCAGAAATGTGGCTTTCATTTTTCTAAATCTAATTTCTGAAAGAGCAGCTCTGTCCCTTTTGGTGTTTATCTGAATCCCTGGAGGAGTCACTGCTCCACTGAAGATGAGATTGCTTTAGTCTAGATTTACTGCAAATCAATGAATGCTGAGTTCACAATTCACTCTGGTTATATTCTAAATGACTCTTCTCTTGGATGATGGCTTGATAAAAGTGTAATCCAACTAAAGAAGAAAGTTCATCACCACAAGTTTCAAAAATGCTTTGCTAATTCCTAGGATCATAGAGAAACCAAATGGCACATATGTATCGATAGATGTCCTTTCAATGCTGAAGCCTTAAGTTAAAAAAAATATCCTTCCTGGTTTGAAAAAGCATCAAAGACACTGTCAAGAGTTTCTTGGATCAAATTCAGCTCTGAAGTAGCTCTTTATTTTACAAGGAAGCTTAACCAGATGATGCAGGACATTCACATTTCTTTGATTCTTCTGACATTATTCCCTTCGGGATTTCTCTGATGTGTTTCACAGGGCAGCTCTGCTTGAAGCACCTGAAGAGTGCCTATGCCAAATATAATTCCTCCACAGGACAGAAAAGAGTTTCTTCTCCCTTATTGACAATCCCTTTGGAGACTGCAGCAGACCTTGGCTGGCCAAAGACAATAGGTCACAACTGAAAGAGACATTTAGCCAAAGTTTCAGAGAAGTTTCTAGCCCCAAAAGCGAGACTAGGAAGAAATGGAAAGGATCAGAGCACAGTCTATAAAATCCTAGCTCATATGTCAGGTGTCCAAGGCTGGGAGTATTGTTGTGGTCATTGCTACATCCAAACCTCTTCTGTATTGTGACAATTCACATCTCTATACAAAAGCATTGCTAAAGAAAAAGTTTAATCATTTTACAAACAAAGCATTACAATGTCTTATTTTAAATAATGCATCAATAGCCCATATTTTTAAAGAATTCTTCTGATCATTTCTAGTACTTTAAAAAATTTAAAATCCCATATGTTTTAGCAATGTGTTATTTTTTTTAACAAACCTATAAAAAGTAGGGGAAAATAAAAGAAAAAATATACTACCTGTTAGACCATAATCTGTTAGCTGTTTTCTTGCTAACATTTCCATTTCTGGTGGACAGGATACTAACAGTAAAGCAAACCTACAGTCTGCATCTTAAAACATGACATATTTTCATATTTTCACTCCATTCAGTCTTACCACACCAAACAGAGTAAAAGGGAATAGCTAAAATTCACCATATTTTTTCAGGTGTGCATATTTGCTTCAGTGGGACTTAAGTGTAATGTGATTCTAAATGCCATACTTTTAATTAAGGGGTTGTGTAAACCAGAATCAAAATACATAGCAGAGGAAGAAAAGTAAAAAGTAAAGACTCTAGACAAAAGAAGCTGTCACAAGATGAAACTAAGTGAAATGAAGTGAAAAAGCAGATAGCACAGATAAGAATAATCTGTACTTTGAACAAACTCTCTATATGCAAAACCTACACTGGTTCATGGGAAAAAAAAAAAGAAAAAAAGAAAAAAAACAGTGGACATACAGGTAATCTATATGTCCTATACTCATTTACCTACAGCAATGTATTACATACATTTCTGGGATTTTAGTTTAGTCTTTTTCACACCATTGAGTGGAAGTTAGAAAATGCCCACCTACAAGAAGGGTCAGACTGCAGGCCTCCCAGCCTGACCTTGGTAGATCAGAACATCCAGGGTGCCATCACACACCACAGGACAAGCAGAGAAATGGGTCCAGCCAGCATGGGTTTAGAAAAGGCAGGTCCTGCTTCACCAACCTGCTTTTATGACACAAGTGACATGCTTATGAGTGTTGTCCACCTAGATTTCACCATTTGACACCACCTTCCACAGCATTCTCCCAGGCAAAATGGCTGCTTATTGCATGGACACTCTTCCCTTGGTGAAAAGCAGGCTGTATGGCAGGCCCGAGAGGGGTGGTAAATGGCAGTAAATCCAACTGGCATCTGGTCACAACTGCGGTTCCCCAGGGCTCTGGATTGAGGCCAGTCCTGTTGAAGATCCTTATCAATGATCAGGATGAGGGGATCAAGTGCACCCTAAGCAAGCTCACTGATGACACCACATTCGGTGAGAGTGTCACTCTGCTGGAGGGCAGGAAGGCTCTGCAGAGAGATTTGGACTGGCTGGATCAATGGGTCGAGGCCAACGGCATGAGGTACAGCAAGGCCAAGTGCCAGGTCCTACACTTGGGTCTCAACAATCCCAGACAGTGCTACAATCTGGGGGCAGAGTGGCTGGAAAGCTGCTCAGCAGAAAAGAACCTGGGAGTGTTGGATGTACATGAGCCAGGTTGTGCCCAGGCGGCCAAGAAAGCCCGTGGCATCTTGGCTTGTATCAGGAATAGTGTGGCCAGCAGGACCAGGGCAATGACTGTCCCCCTGTACTCAGCACTGGTGAGGCCACACCTGGAATCCTGTGTTCAGTTCTGAGCCCCTCACTACAAGAAAGACATGTCCAGAGAAAGGCAACAGGGCTGATAAAAGGTCTGGAGCACAAGGCTTATGACGAACAGCTGAGGGAGCTGGAGGTGTTTAGTGTGGAGAACACATTGTTTTCAGACTAGATATTAGAATAAAAAATTCACTGAAAGAGGCATTGGAATATGTTGCTCAGGGAGGTGGTGGAATCACCATCTCTGGAAGCATTCAAGAAGCATGTGGATGTGGCACTTGTGGTTATGGTTTAGGGGTGATTATGTGGTGTTAGGTTGATGACTGGACAAGATATTCTTTTTCAATCTTTATGATTCTGTTATGGGAAATTTGATGAAAAAAAGATCCTCCAGAAAACCTCTCCTCTTCCATTAAGAATTATTAAAAATATAAAGCAAACATATCCAAACCTTCTGACAAAATGAGAATTATTTTTATTTTCATCTAGAACACGAAACTCTGCTGGTAACACTACACTGTTGCCAGCTTATTCTTAAGCAGCACAATTCCTTGGCACCTCTGACAGTATTTCAAATCAGCTGCATAAAATCCATGGCAGTTGACTTCAGAATCTGGTCTTTTTATTTGGTATGGAAATTCTCTTGTTTTATTAGATGTTTGGGCAACTTCTAACTCCACTGACAGAACAAATATTACCATCCTTGAAAAAGCTATTGAAAGCGAGCAGACTCAGTATATTATACTTTAACCTTGGCAATGGCCCATCTAAAAATTAATGGATACAGCTGGAAGATAAAGAAGACATTTGTCTTCTCTGTTTAGAAAAAGAACACTTTCTGCTCAGATTCGGAAAGTTGAAGCACTATGTTGCATTATATCACAGAATTTAATCACCAGTGTCCTAAAAGTGACGCTTTAAACTAGATCTTATTTTAGAAAAGTAACTATTTTTAGTCCTTCATCAATAGTTATTAGGACTATCACTGTCCAACATCCTGGACAGATCTTTACATATCTTACCTTCATCCTAGAATACTTTATTCCTAAAGAGACTTGTGGGTACTAACAAAGATACAGTAGGTTAGTCTTCCTAGAAGCATTTTATCATCAGTGGAAACAAAATAAAATTTAAAAGACAAATTTAAAATAGGAAATAAACAAAGGAGTCCTTTAAAAGATAAGCAAGAACGCTTTGTTTGGATCCTGCCTTCAATCAACCTTTTACAATGCCAGTCCTTCCATGCTGACTACAGAAGTTACCAAAGATACACACACAGCAGCACAACTTTTACAGCCTGTGTAAAAGCTGGAGGCAACTCTTAATTGGGAACCCGTAGGTCTGCTGAATCTTAGTTTATGGGAGTGGTATTTATTGTTTCCATAGGCACTAAGCTGTCCAAGGAACCACAGCATTTCCTTAGACTACTCATAGCAATTCTGGGACAAAAACAACAGAAAGTTTATTATGAAAATATTGACAAAATCTTTTCACGTTTGATCACGGGAAGCAAAATTAGTCTGCTCTTACTGTCTGATGTTTAGTTTTGCCAAAATAAAATGATCTGAAATAACAGCATGATGGCAATACAATTATAGAGCATAATCAGATTGCTTATTAGTACTTTAAAAACAAAGATTTGTTTCCATGATTACTCCTGATAAATACCATAGACTTGCCTCAGATTTTTTTTCCAGCAATAGATCATATTTAGTTAAAAAAAAAATCTAGTGTTATTTCAATATTGCTGTATCAACTGTGCTTTTCAGGATTACACTTATATAACCTATTTTGTTACATGGCTTACACATTAAATACTCCCCAGAAACTGGGGTTAAATATAATGAATAAAATAGGAAAATTAATGAGAATGAGGAACAATATAAACAAAATAAAACGCTGGAAATCGGCAAAAAATGCAGCCTCAGGTTGAACTGGATTAATGAGCTTCAGCCAAACAAAAGTTTTTACAAAAGGAAAGGACTCAAGGTCTCTTCAACCTCAACTAGAGTGCTTCTATCTGAAATAAACTTACTCCTTTCCCCCTCTTCCCTCCTCAAAAGGTGACAGACTCCACATTCACTTCAGCTCACTCATCGACCCCAAAAAGCTGCTCTTTTTGCCCTTTTTGTTTCTCTGTAAGAATAGTTAGAATACATCTGTAATGAGTTCCAGTTTTTACAAGTTTTGAGCTGTGAACAGGTAAAGGCTAATTGACCCATGAGACCTTCTTTATATCCCTGCAGTTTGTCTCATTCTAGAGCAATCTTGAGTTGCTGCACATTTCAGCTTCTGTTTTTCACTGAAAAAAGTGATTCCATTTGTAATGTCAACACTTAATATCACTGAAATACTGTTTAAGCCTTTTTTCTCCCCTCCCAAACACAAAGAAAAAACCTCTTATGTGATCCACTGCAGAACTGTGCATCTGTAAAGCTCCAAATGCAGAATAAACCATAAAAGGTTTATTTTTATTAACTGCAAACCATACAGCTTTAACAATATATACATATATATATATATTTTCTTTGGTATTTCATCCTGAAAAGAAATCAGATAGTCACTACTACTACTACTACTACTAACTTCTGAATTCATTTGCTAACCTTATATTTTATGCTTTGAATGAGAAATAGCACGAGCAATTATATGCCTAGAGATCTCAGTGCACACATTGTCACACACGTTTTATCATCAGTCCCTTACCAACTGTTTGTACAACTTTGACAGTTATTAGCAACATATTCTGAAATGGCTGCTCTTCCTCTTTCATCATGATGGAAACTGATACATTTTTTATCAATGTAATAAGCTATCTGCTATGAAGAAATAATTAAATGTTTAGGTGTGGGATTTACTCATGTTCATAGAATTCTCAGAAGGTTACCTGTTTCTTCTTCATGCATTCTTAAGACATTGAAAAGGCAGAACACTCTTGTCCTGCCATTTCAGCATTTTAACTTGTCAAATCAACTGCTATTAGATTACAATTGTTACAGAAGACATATAGGGCCATGCCACTTAGAACTTCTCAATAACAGAAGACAGCTCAAAACATTTCAAAGACAAAACCTCTTATGTGATCCACTGCAGAACTGTGCATCTGTAAAGCTCCAAATGCAAATAAACCACTAGGTTTATTTTTATTATCTAACTGCAAACCATACAGTTTTAACAATCACTGCATAAATCAGTTTGTGAAGATTAAAAACTGTTGTTTGGATTTAAAGAAAGTAGACATTCAAAGTGGTCTCAGCAGCTGGCAGTAACAACCAGGAAGTAACTATTGCAGATCACAAAAATGAATGCAGGAAAGTACTTTCCTGATGGAATTTTAAGATTCTAACACTGACTGCTTTCATAAGCAATGATCTGCAAGTGGAGAGATTAACAGCAAAGTGGTAGTACACAAAGCAGTAAACAACCACTTTGAGTTTTAGGAGATAGTCTCTGAAAATTATCATTATGAAAATAACCTATTTTCAAGTCCCTTGTTTTAGGAACTCAATACTATATTGTACACTAACTGCTTAGCAAAGACTGTGTCACTGTAACACAGAATAAAATAAATTAGTTTTGGAAGATTCATGGCAAACTATTCTGTGACATTATCAGAACAGTAACAGTTCATTGCTTTAACAGACTCCTAGGTAAGATAAAAGTAATTTTTACTCAGTCAAGAGTCCAATCATATTTTGAGATAAATGGCATATACACTTTGTTTAAAGAATGAACAGATAGTATATTAAGAGGAATCAGCGTGCAGTTAGACTTGTGCCTAATTAACAGTGGTAACCAAAGCACATAAAGCATTTCTGTAAATGCAGAGTTTAAATGAGTGTATGGAAGAAGAATGACTTACCTAATTATTAAATGAGAGTCATTCTGAACTTTGCCGTTGCCTATGAAAATCGGGTACCCAAACTTTTTAAATACTAATCTTTGCTGATGTTCCCTTTGAAAGACTATGGAGAAATGAAAGAATAGCCTCATAATGCTTTTATTCATTTTCTTTGAGACTCCCAGTACCGGAAAGCAAAGGGTCCATCTCAATCAATAACTGGACAGTTTGAAAATGAGAATAGGCTGTCACTTCTCCTATCAGAAACAACTCTGTTCAAGATTAAACAGAATCTTGCAAAAATGGCCTTAAAAAGATCATACTTCTTCATGAATGGTCTCAGATATAGAATTCCACAAAGTAAAAGTTAATGAAGAGAAACAGTCTGAGAAGTCCTATCTGCATAACATTACTGTGAATTACAGCATGATTCAACCACCAGAATTTTTCATCTCCTTTTACAGTAAGTGAAAAAAATAACAAAAGGATTTTTAGTTTCTTTTTAAAACAACTAACAATGCAATGCTGTTTGTCAGTGAAAGGTTTTTTGACAAAAGAAATGCTTTCATTGATTACCCTGAATTATAAATTATAGCTCTCTAATTTTTCCTCTTATAAATGAATACTCTTCACAATCTAGCCTCGCA
The DNA here is from genome assembly GCA_013400955.1 of Drymodes brunneopygia. NCBI lineage: Eukaryota > Metazoa > Chordata > Aves > Passeriformes > Petroicidae > Drymodes > Drymodes brunneopygia. The sequence goes on along the minus strand of VZTZ01028247.1, from coordinate 224,818 downwards.
TGTCAGACAAAAAACTGAAACTTTTATAATGGAAATTTAATTATAGTACAATTTTTGCCAGTTGTCATTTCAAAGTCATCTATAATTATGCTCAGGTCATTAAAAGTTATTTTTTTCATTTACTTGGTCAAACATGCCAGTTACACATTGGTTCATCCTCTCAAATTCAACACCATACAACAGTAATTAAGAAAATTACCGAATTTTTTTAAAAATTTTTTAAACTAATTGCAAACAAAACATCTGCAGAAATAGTCAAAACAAAGAGCAACTGACAGACAATTTGATTTTTGTTTCCAAAGAACATAAATTTTTAGAAATGAAAAGGCACTTCTGCATGTCAAGAGTAAACACTTATTACTGCCTTTTTGCTTTACATGCATTTTTCCATATGCTACTTCTAAAAGATAACAGTCCACTATAAACATGGTTTTCTACTGCAAAATTTCAGCACTAAAATACCTTCAGAGAGCTTTTTGAAAGTTCTGAATCATGAACTAACAAATGAAACTGAACTCTCCCTTTCCCAAAAGAAAGCCCTCCTCTCTCCTACCAGGAAGTGGATCAAATTTAATGGAATGCATAAGCATGAACTAAATGCACAGACAGTTGTTAATATATTTTAAACCGCGCTCAAATGATGGTATGTATTAAAAGACAGATAAATGCAGACATCAAAAGTATAAATTTGAAAACACAGTTGTTGAAACTGTTTGAGATGGTTGGGCATACTGAAATGCAAGAGCCACAAATCATTAACTTTACTGGCAATTTGACTTTAATCTCTGTCATTTTTCTTTTATCACAGTAAGTACCTCATGATAATGCTAGGCAAAGTGTTTCCCAATTTTATTTCTTTTTTTTTAAGGATTTTAGTTAGTATTTCCTTGCTGAATGCTTTCCAGTAAAATATTTTATTTCCTGGGCCAAAATTCATTTAGCCATGTAGATACAGAGTAGAAAAAAAAAAAAGGCATACAGAGCAGCTTTGCTCACTCTTATGTTTCTGGCCTCTTAAGAGTCTGGAACAATCTCTGCTCCATGGGGACGCCCCTCTCAGTCTAAGCAACACACTCAGCAGCAATTAGATGGATTACCCAAAAAACCTATTTTTTACATCTGTAGAAGCTGAGGTCTAGTGCTCTGTGAACTGTCTCAGCTTTATTTTTGTCGTAAACAGAAATGTGATGCACACTTGCTCACCATGAGAGATCCTTGGACTGTAGGACAGCATTACCTAATTACAGCACTGCAGCAACCTGAAGTACCCTGAAAAGGGAGAATTTTTTTTCTCCAAGTCAGGATATTTCTTCATCAGGATCTGCCCTGATTTCAGGTCTCAAACTTAAAACACAGCCTACAGCCTAGGCTATAAAGTTGTAATTGAACTTTACAGAAAAAGGTAATACCAGAAAAGCCAGAACTCAGCACCAGCTTATCTTCCGGGGGACCTTTAAGAGGTTGGACTGAATTCTGCATAGGACTACATTTGCAAAACAAACAGGCTTGTAAAGCCAAAATGCCTCCCAAGCATTGAAAAAAACTGGAAACACCTGAGTGGTGTCATTGTTCGTCTTCCTTTGAAGTGAGGTAAAATTAACATACCATTCTTTCGAAAAACCTTTCATAATACTATTTTTGTAATTTGAAAACTACTAGAAGTTTTAAAAACTAAAGCATCTCTGTGTTTCTACATCATTCCTGGATATTTCATGCTTCATAGATATTTCAATAGAATTGTGCAGTTACGTGTTTTTAAAGCTGGCCAAAGCTGCTGGGCAAGATAGCACACGGTCTAACAGTCTCAAACAAAAGAGTGAGCTTTGAAATATTAAAACCAAGGAGCATGCCTGTCTGCTCATCCATTTCCATCTTTCAACACCCTTTAAAACCACTGGCAAATTTCATCCAAATAACTTGCTTAAAATTTAAACTGATTTGACACAGTACTGCTAGAATTTAATTCCAGAAGATGAGAGAGCCAAATCAGTGCCCCATTCAGGAGGCTCAGGGCAGACAAGCAGAAGTCTAACATCAAATACTCCATTTGACAATAGATTTGTTGCTAATTGGGTGCTCCCTCCTTCCATGCAGGTCTGTCATAAGGGAAAATGGGATTACCTTCACAAGGTGGTGATATTTAATATCATAGATGTCTATAGGACATCTTATTTTCCTAACCCCTAAAAGAAAAGGAGATTTTAGACTTGGCTCAGAAGTTCATTGCTATTTTTTTTTAAGCAAGAAACCTGCCCTTTAGAGCCTAAATTCCCTTTGGCCATAGAGTTGATACTTTTATATGATATATGAAGGAAAAAGAGATGGAGATATGTGTGTGTCTATATAAACACACACACACACACACACACACACACACTCTTTGGCACACACAATCAGTTATTCTTTTAGACACAAAGTGAAGTAAATATACTTTGGTCACTTCAAATGTATAAAAGGTTTTGCTTCGGTTTGGATAAGACCAAGTCAGAGGAAAAGCCATACTTTCCTATTTCATTTACCAAAGTTTTTGCCAAAGGATTACCATAATTAAAAGTTTGCCTTTGACTGGAAGACAGTAAGGTATAACTGTACGTGAGAATTGGAACAGCTGATGTAAAAACTGGACTCAGAAGAGGGGAGAAAGTGCTCAGCATAAAGCTGGTAAGGATAAATTTCAAGGCACCCATGGAACGTCACTGGAAAGACACAGAATGTCCTTTCCTGTTACTTTTAATTGCTTTTAATAAGAGTACCAATGCATTCATTTAAATCTGCAACAATAATATACTTCTGAGAAGAGAGATCCAAAGCATCTATGAAACAACTTATATTTCATTTGTTCAGAACAGAGTAATACTAAGGAACATCTTGTAAAAACAGTGTTTTTTACAAGTACTTACAAGTATTTATAATTTACCACTTCTATTAAAGATGCCCACACAACAGTCTTTTATTTATAACCAGTACACTCCCAGCTTGCTGGGTTTTTCTCACTCCGTAACAAGCAATTCTTCCTGAATTGAAGTTGGGTACAATAATTGTTTGAGTGCGTGTTTTTGAGCTTATCCTTGTAACTAATAAGAGACTGCAACAAAGACTGGAGATGAAGATATGTCACAGGAGAAATCATATTATCTACTTTTCCTTAAGGGTCATTATGTTTTCTTCACATTCCCTCCACCTGGCAGATGTGAAATTAATAATTGTGCCCCTCAGGTCTGCTCTAAGTTAGTGAAGGTTCATTTGTCTCAAATAGCAGGTTAATTTCTTCCTCTGCAAATGTTTTGAAATGGGAATCTATTAAAGTGAAGAAGTAAGTCTCCATTTATATGACTGCTTTTCACACAACCAAAGGCATGGCAGTTCTTTCTGCATACACTCTGTTTCCACCCCTACATTAACCCAGCTGTAACCGTCAGGAAAGGATCCCAAATGCTTCTCCCTATTCTAAGGTGGAGCTTCCCAAAACAAACTGATCTGACAGTCAGGTTTCATGCTCTGTGTCCTTACCAACACTAGATTGTGTCTATATTCCTTTTATACTTCAGCACATGTGTCAGAAAGAGAGCAAACAGACCTACATATTTGCAACAGTTTTCCTGCCCTCTTTTTTTCCCCCTCCCTTCATGTGGTAGGGAGTGAAAATGTTCTGTTTCTCAAGATCAAGAGATCTCTGGATGCTCTATCTAACCAAAACCTATTTATTTAGGGACCAATGGAGACATGAAAGTGCAGGAACTAGTAATTTCTATTTAACATCTTTTCTCTTGGTTGCCAATATTAGGAGAACTTCTTGTGTTCACAGGGTGAAAATTCACTGAACGGAGAACCAACCTGTGATTTCCCCTGCAAAGGAAAGACACATTTGGGATGAAAGAGCAGATCCTCTGATGGTGTTTATTTCCTAAAAGAAAATGTTTTGTTTTTGCTATCACTGGCAACCACAAATCTAGAGAGGCATCCAGAACAACGTAGGGGAACTCCAACTTTTTTCTGTGATAAAGTCTTTCCATTCCACTGTACCTCAGTGTTTAGACAGCTTCAGACTAGGACAGGAATACAGTGGAAAGATCATGATACAACCTTGCTTAATAAGGCAGAGTCTAGGAGAATTTAAACACCATGGTGACAGCTTCTCTTCCCAGATTTTGATAGATACCTGGAATCACAGAACAGGTGAAGTAGGAAGGGTCTGGTTCATCTGGCCCAACAACCCTCACCATACACCACCTTTTTTTTTTTTTTTTTTTTTTTTTCCTAGGAACTTAAAAGACTCCTCAGGGAAATTCTAGACTGTGAGACAAGGAGGAAGAGAACTGGATTTAAAGAGATTTTTATGCGGGAGGAGTTTAGAATATCTGGGTTTTTCTCAACCCAAGATTCCTAATAACACAAGGGGAGGTTGTTCTGTAACACAGCATCAGAGAAGTCATTTCAGTAACACCTCGGGTGCTTGTTTTTGGACAAGTGGCTGCCAAAGAAGAACTTTCATATACTAGTCAATGCTGAACACATCATTTGTGTTTTCTGAAGGGCACATTCCAAGAAGATCCATTTCTGTTTTGTTTCCCTATCAGAAGTAAGTGACCAGTGATGCAGTCATATGGACAGGTATCTCAATACGCAGTATTTTCTTGGAATTCTATTAAAATCTTTCAGTTTACCTCCTGCACTTCTGAAAGCTGCAATTCACCAGCTACAGTGCAGAAAATCCAAAACTAGCTTTTACCCTTAGGAAAAAGTGACCTCTTGTGAGATGGTTTGTGTATCAGAAAGGCTTTAGAAAAAAGGATAATACAGTAGGATCTTACTTTCATAATAAAACCATAAATAAAATATAAGTTCACTGTGGACTTCTAGTTCTGATAAATCAATGCAACTTCCTATTAAATTTTATTACAATTTCAAGTTAGGAATGGTGACTTTAGAAATAGCATGGAACTTTTCCATGGAAAATAAAATGGTGCAGTATCTTCTACCCTCCTCCTCAGGGTTCAGTTGTCTCTGACCTGAGGTCTAGCTCTAATACAACACAGCTGCAAAAACCTTGGTTAAAACTTCTAAAGAAAACTGCTAAGAGAAAGAGCTGTGGAAAAAACCTGCAGTATGGCTTCAAGTTGAAATTTTCCTATTATCACAAAACTTAAGCAATTTAAGACTTTGTTAAATGCCTGAAAAAACCCTGAACCTCTTCACAGGCAGTTCCCCACAGTATAGCAATGAGAAGGAATAACTTAATTCCCAGTGACACTAAGATCCTTCCTCTTTTCTTGAGACTAAAAGGTCAAAAGACTAAAGCCTTGAAGGACAGAGAAAGGTAGCTGCCATGTCAACTTAGAAAAGTTCTTAGGAAATAACTCATCTTTCCTAAGAGTGATATAGAATAGGGAAGTGCATGGAAATCAACAGTAAGCACCACTGAGTTTCAAGAGCATGGACACTGGCAAAGGCAGAGACTAACTAGAGAATTAATAACAAAAGACAGTGGGAAGGTGGAAAACAGGGAAAATCGACTCCAAACCTGACTTTTTATTCAGAATGTTGTACAAGGGGATACAGACTGTCCATCCTGTAGGACCCGGACAGTGCTCCATGTCATGGGGCAGGAGGAAAGTGGCGGCACTGAATACTGTCCAACATACCTGAATTTACATGCAGGGCTCAAGACAGTTCCTGGCCTGTACCATCTGCCCAGAGATACTTCTGGCTGGTGCAACCTGATGCAGGTCTGAATTGATCAGAGGGAAGAGGACACTCATTCTATCAGTGTATTTCTGACAGATTAGATTTTTTTTCACAATGCCAGTGGATGCCAGTGGGCAGCACAGAATTAGTGAAACAATTTTGACATCTTGGAAGATTAACCAGCTGCAGCCAAAGCAATGAGCAAACTGAGGAAAACAAAGATTATTCTTTTTCAAGAGAGGGGATTTAAAGAGTTCCTCTGCTCTGTTCTTCCAGATTGTAACAAGCCTTCTAGGAGTACCAGACATTTTACAATAAACCTGCAGCAGTGTCTCAAGAGCTCAGTTGTACTGGGAGTTAAGAGCTTTTCTCCTGACAAGCTCAGGTGATGGGGTAGAAGAGACAGCAAATCAACTATGTTAATTAAAACATTCCTGTTATTTCATTGTATGAAAACTATTGGTTAAATTGACAGCGATTGTTTTTGAAAATACTCCAGGGCAGTAATTGTATCGTAGCACAAAGAAGTAGAGATCTGACTGTTAAAAAAACTCCACAGTTAGAGGATAATTCATCAGTAGATTCTTTCAAGGCAGACTTTTAATTTATGTTTTTATTTTCTTAAATTCCTATAGAGTTTTCTGGTTCAGTAAAGGAAAATATGCTAATTTTCAAAAATTATGCCAAATGTCACAGTGAAAAAAAAAATTATGAGAAAAAGAAAACAACTTTCCCTGGGGGGCCCTAACAATCCACTCCCTTAGCAGGAGGGAGGATTTTATTTTACCTTTCCTTCCTAAGGTAGCTGTCTTTAAGATGTATCTGCTCACCAGCAGATTCAAGGAACAACATAAATTAGAAATAAAGTCTCCTAATAGAAGGGCCATAGCAAAAAATAAAAAATAAAAAAAAATTGCAGGAGCTCATTTACCAGTTCTGCATTATTCAGGTGTGTTTTAACTGAGGCACTGTGTCATCACCAGTGTGATGACCAGATCAAGATTTGTGTCATGCAATGAATGTCAAAAACAAAGTATTCTGGAAAAGCCCTAAAATATATAATTCTACACACAGAAACACTGATATGGATAAGAAGAAACTACAAATCACAGTCTATCTTATTAATCCTTCAACATACCTACTTTAGTTTTACTATGGACAGTTCCACTGCTTTTGGGTCAGATGGGGTCTCATCAGGCACAACTAGTGATAGGACAAGGGGAAGAGCTTCAAACTGGAAGTAGGTTTAGATCAGATATTAGAAAGAAATTCTTTACTGTGAGGGTGGTGAGGCAGTTGGAACAAGTTGCCCATAGAAGTTGTGGATGCCCCATCCCTGGCATCCTGCATTCTAAGTCCACAACACCATATGACATGGTTGTGGGGAGAGGGAACTTGGAGCATAGGAGCAGGTGACTTAAATTCCAGACAACCTGGGAAGGTCTCCATTTTACATCTTCAAATGAGAAAACTCTTTTTTTCTAAGTCTGACTCAAATGTGGTTCACCATGGCCAAAATCCATTAAACTCCTTCAAACCTGAACTCCATATTCTGGGTTAAATCTAATCCAGACCTGAATGTAATTACTTGGCTTTCTGAGAATTACACTGAAAGAGCACTTATATTGTATTTCATCAAAAGGAAACAAAGCACTTTCTAAAGTGGCAACTGCTCCAGTGAGTGTGATGCAACCAAGTCTGGAGAGATTTTTTTTTTCTTTGCATCCTAATTATAGACGCTTTTATTTAGTAAAGTTACAGATAAGACTTGTCTATTGCAAGCCTCTGAAATCTCATTTTGCTGAAATGAAAACATATTTCAAATGTTTTGGAGAACTATTAAGATTACTGAATGCCTAGCATACTGCTTCAAGTCTCCAAGTGCTTCACTATCTTCCCCTAGGGAACAGGGAAGCAGCATGCAATTACCACAGTAATTAAAAAGGTGCAATGATTCTTCTCTTAAAGACTCCCATTTTATTAATTCCATGGTATGCTTTGGAGACTGGCATTATTTTACTCCTACCCAGCTTAATTATACCATCATTAGTTTATCAGCATCTCTTTTTAAACCCTTGGGCCAGTTATTAGCATGTCACTTGCTAACAGTTAACCAATAACCACTACACCTTCAAAGCAGAGTCTTCTGCTATAAAAAAGCCAATTTGTAAAGACAGATTTAATATCATCATTCAATTTACATTTTTCAGTCATTTAACTTTCTGCTTTTAATTTAAGAAGGTTACTGTTTAGCTTAATGAAAATACAAATAATTTTGATGTATTACAAGATGTTGCCAGGTAATAAAACACTTCCAGTACACAGTGGTTTATGAAACTGCATGCCTGTTTTAATACTCAAAGCACTGTTTTAATACTGAGAAGAACAGAAAGCATATGATATTCTTAAATATAACTAAAATTCCGGATATCGCTCTCTAGTAAGTCTGGCTGAGGTGGAGTTAAATTTCCTTTATAGCAACCTGTTTGGCACTGCATTTTGGATTTGTGACTAATCGAAGGTTGGTAATACAACACAACCCTGCAGGACAGACAGGCTCACTTACACAGCACCCAGTGCTCCATTAATTGATCATACAAGCAGAAGAAAAAACTATTAGAAAAACTGTTTCATTTTAAAATAAATGAAATATTGGTGTATTAAATACGTATTTACCTTGTCTAGACAGACATTTACATTATTATGAAGGGCATAATAGAGACCCTCCTGAAGAGAACTATATTTAATTTTTATGCTCCCCTTTTCACTAAGCTGAATTTATCTTAGTTTAATAGAGAAAATCTTATAAATACAAAATACTTAACTATTATTATAACTTAGCTGTACTGCTTTTGGGTACTTTTCATTAAATACTTCTTTCCAGTAATGAGAGGAAGAAAAATACAGAAAATACCATCAAAGAATTAGTACTTGTACAAGTTTGCATCTTCAAAACATAATAGTGGGATTCTGATAGCAACTATATTTCATTTTGTGTTTGACATCACACCAATCCAATTCAACTGAAACGACATTTACTCACTGACAGGTGACTTTACAAAAAGTATAGGCAATGGAAATATATTATTTCTGTTGAAGAATGTAATCTTTTGTGTTAAAAAGGCAAGTAAGACCAAGTCATTCTTTAAAAGACTAGGAACAATAAGCTAATACCACTTGTTACTTCCATGTTCTCTAGCTACTCTGCTGCCTATCTTCCATCATCTTTACAGCAGCAGAGAGATGATTCAAAATATTGGGGGAAAATACTAAGGACCGAAGAAAATCCAGGTCATAGTATCCTCTATTATTTTCTGAGCAGCTAAATCCCAGACTAATATATTGCTGCCAGTCTTACTGAAAATTATTGTGCAATTGCTTCTGTATAGTAGGTGAACTTTGTATGCTATTACAATCAGAGGTCGGCTCTATTAATTAGAATATCCAAAAGAGGAGCCAAGAAAGAGGAGCCAAGATTGCTACAACACACCAGAAATTGCACTATCTCATTTAGTAAAGAGACATGCTGTCAGTCACTCAAGAAAGCAGTCCTTTGCTAAACCTCATCTGCTAATTGAGACTCAACAGTGAATGCTTTTCCTGTTACACAGGATCTCTTTCCACTTTATCTACAAGTTTGATATAACTGACATTGAAAAAAAAAATGCACAGTCATGATTTCATCTACAATCTACAGTGACACTGAAGGTTGCTTTCAAGGTCACTGTAGCTGGAAAATGCTAACAGGTTATACTTAAAAACATTCAGTTTTAATTCCTGCAACATGCTGGTTTGAGACAGACAATAAAAACTGCTACTGAATTAACTAATGTTCTCAGCCCTAGAAAGATGCTTACAACTTTGCTATCGCCTTAGAGTACTCACCAGCACATTTTGTTCTTGTTTTGAGAGCTGGGCCAGGAGATCCTGTTCCTCCTTCACCTGGTCTTGTAAGCAATACACTGATTTCATATTCTGTATCAGGATCCAGGTGCCCAATCTTATAGCTTGTGGAGTCCACAGGTTGTATGTCATACCAGCTCCCACTTGAAGTTCGATACTCGACCTCTCTTTGGATGATGGGTCCATCCCCATTGATGGAATTGGCATTCAGCTGTATCCAGAGGTAAGTTGCACCAACTGAAGACAGCTGAGGTGGAGCAATGGGAACTGGTGGCTCTGAAAAACAGTAAGTGACAACAACATGCTGTGATTAAACTTGCACTTTTTTCCTGCTTCTGTAACATTCAAATGAGCAACGGGTTTTGTACTACATCAGGGTTTAAGACTGCAAAAAAATATGAAGAAATCACCACTACAGATTGACTTATTTTCATTAATCTGCAATATTCGGATTCTTTTGCTTACACTCTTGGAGATTTTAACCTGAAACTTTTGGTTTATACCACATAACTTCAAACCAGGTGCAAATGGAATTCTATTCACTAGACATTCCATGGCAACTCCCAATTTAAAAAGAAAGATAATCTCAGGTTTTCTCATACAAATACAGTTTGTATTTGTACAACATCAATATTAATCCTACTCAAAACTAACATTTTTAAGCTAAAATTTACGTCGTAGCCAATTTTACACATAATCAGAACAGGAATTTCTGCACAAAAATGAAGTGAATGTTTTATTATTTTTCATGTACTTAACTACTCAGCCTCCGTATTTTCAGACCTCTGTGTAAGCAGAATAACTACAGTGATTTTTCAAGTCCTATACTTTGGTTAAAATTAAAGAGCTTCTAAATGAAAACTGTGGGATTTCTTGAGTTTTTACTCAAGGTCTGTTTCTACTTCATGTAATGGTTATTTTCACTAACTACCACACAGAAACAGTACTCTGTATCACATGCCTGTGATATCCTGATAGTTTGGATTCTTAAGATTTCCAAAGTGACCAAAATTTTAAACTCACTTATATTAACTATGTGATGGGCATCTCATTTTAAATCAGACTGCAGAAATAATTTGCAGACATTATCTTTTTTAAAAGGTAAATAACAAATTCTTTTTTTCCTTATTGGTTAAATTACTCTGTTGTTTCATGCATCACATCTGCAAAAACATTCACTTTTCTATTGGTTAAATATATTCAAGTAGAATGAAATCAAGCCACTGTAATAAGGCACTGTTTGATCCAATATTCTCAACATATCTATCAGCAAACACTGCCACCTTCTTAAGGCTACACAGAATATGTAATGAACACAGGACATCTGTCTTCCCTAAGCGTTAGATTCAGAATTATCCTTTTCTGCTAACCATTTCCCTCTGTGCTGAGATACAGGTAGTCAAATCAACAAGAAGTTGAATTTATGTATTTCATCATTTTGTCATGGTCTTCAAAGTCACAGTTAAAGCAAAGAACAAAACAGAATGAAGCAAGAGGAAGAAAGGATCTTGGGGAAGCATTCAGTATTTCCTGAGAAAAAGCAGAATTGCTCTTTTAACAAACACGCAATTATCCTACAGTAGGCTACCTTTCTTTCATTTGCAGAAAGAGCACTAACTCACAGCACTAAGTACACTGAAGATTAGCTATGCCTCAGATAGATGGTGTTTCTAATTAGCAGGGTACACTTGTATGCAAGCTTCGATCTGTGCAATCTGTTAGCAATTGCTGAAATACAACACTACAAACCAGCAAACACAGGCGTCACTGTTGTGTGTTCTCATCTTAACAAAACTAAGTGATTACTACCATGAAGAACACAATACAAAGGGCAACAAACCAGAACATCTCCAAAGATATCTATTAAGCATTACTAATTGGAATAGACATAAAAATAGCTTAATATATTGTTGTAGATGCCAGGATAGAAAGAATATTGTTTAGATCTTCAAACCAGCAGTGAAAGCATTGTTTTATGTCAATAGCAATATATGGCTAACTGTTGAGTTAGAAACATACAGTAGTTTTATTGAAACTATTCTTCCTAAAGAATTTAAACTATGGCTTCATACAGTGATAGCATGTCTGGAAACAGTTCTGACTTGACTCAAAATGATTTAGCATCAATTTAAATCATTAGGCTGTTTTGTGAACCAAGACATGAAATGGAACTTTTATAGAGCATCCTAAGGCATTTACTTAGCCATGCTGAAAGAACAGTTAATTACTTTCAAGTTTCAAATGCTACTAAAGGCTGTTGAAGTGCCATTCAAAATGCAAACTCAGGAGTTAGGTCACTAAGGTTAGTGGTTACACCAATTCATTCCAAGTATTACAAGTACTTGAAACAGACAGTATTTTATTGTCTTTTTATACCTCAGGGCATGTTTTTCATTTCTCTGGGACCACAATGAAAAAGGTTAATTCAAGTTGCATTATTTCAGCAAAGCCTGCATATACTGCAGTTTCATACGATTATCATGGTTTAATACTAAAAGTTACCTTCTTGCCAGAGATTGAGACTACCTAAAATCAACCTTTCATTACAAATATGATGCTCATATTAAGCAACTGGTTGAAACCACAGGACTCAATTAAGCAGATTCTCTAACACAAACACTGTATATCCAAACATAATGAACTGATTTCACAACTGAAGGATGAAACTTGTTCTTCTGTCTTATTAATTTATTTTTCTGTTAGACAGATTGATTCAATATTTTTAGGATGCTGAGGAGTTTGAATCACTTAGTCAGGTAAGTACCACACTGCAGCCCTGCTGTTCTTCACTAAAAGCAGTTTTACTGGCAGCCACTTAGGTAGTCTCAATTAAGTACTATGCAAATTAATACCTTTATGAAATGGTACACAGACTTGAGATTTTAGGGCTGTATATATTCAAGGAAGGATTTTCAACTGACAGTAGAAACAAGGTTTGTAGCAGTGGCTATTTAGTACAATGACTTAGCTTGAAGAGGAGTTCTTCCTTGCATATCTTGCCTGAAGCAAGTAGACAAATCTATTGAGTACTTTGAAGCCCTTTTAAATGTAGGTTTGTAAAACAGACTGTTAATCGGAAAAAAAAAGAAGGTAAGTTGATCCATATTTCAAATTTTATGCCTTTCAGACTCAGGACAGACGTGACTTGTTGAATTCTCTGACAAATGACAATGGGCACAACCCCATAGGGAAAGAAAATAGTGGTTACCTTACAAGCCAGAGGTCTGCAGGTGACAGAAAGCTTTAGGCAAGTGCTCGCAGGTCACCAATATAAATGGATCATATATATTAAATATGAGAAAAAGACAGACTTTACAATAAGTAGAAGCCCTTCTGTTACACAGAGGATAAGAACAAATGTAGCCATACATGAATGTAAACTAATTTTTCTTATGCATTCCTTTATTAATTGAAAACACATTTGAAACTGCAACTCCTTCATTTAAACTGCTTTGTACTTAAATTACACAGATTTTTCAAACATTCTCCACAAGATCTTAACATCTTTTACTTGCAGTTCTTTTAAAATTTTAATTGGGAGGGGAAAGGCATCACACTGAGATGCCAGTGGAGATAATGTAAATCTCTAAGATTTAAGTGAGTTAAAGAAGACAAAAATAGACATTTCTTCACTGTGGCTCAGAACCACTATCTTGAAAAATGACAAAATCTACTTCCTCTTTTTTTGCAAATGCAAGCATGTGTATATGTTTATCTTCTACTCTTTGCCACAGAACCATAAAATCGTTAAGGTCAGAAAAAACCTCCAAGATAATCAAATCCAACCTTTGACCAAACACCAAGATACCAACTAAACCACCGCACTAAGTGAATACTTTCAGGGATAGGGGACCCCATCACCTCCCTGGGCAGCCCATTCCAATCCTTAACCATCCTTTCAATGATAAAATTCTCCCTGATGTCCAACCAAAATCTCCCTGGCAAAGCTGGAGGCTAAGAGCTCTTGTTGCCTGGGAGAAGAGGCTGACCCCCTCCAGCTACAATCTCCTGTGAGGCAGCTGTAGAGAGGTAAGGTCCCCTCTGAGCCTGCTTTTCTCCAGGCTAAACACCCTCAGCTCCCTCAGCTGCTTCTCACATGACTCAGTCTCCAGACTCTTCACCAGCTTCTTGCCCTTCTCTGGACTCACTCCAGCAGCTCAATGTCTCTCCTGTAGTGAGGGGACCAGAACTGAACACAGCTCTCAAGGCACGCCTTCACCAGTGCCGAGTACAGGGGGGACAATCACTGCCCTGGTCCTGCTGGCCACATACAGGCCAGGATTCCCCTGGCTTTCTTGCTCCCCTGGACACACACTGGCTCAGGTTCAGCCAGTTGTGGACCAGCACCTCCATGTCTTTCTCCCCAGCTTTTGTAGTCTCAATCTTCACCTACCTTCCCTCTCATTTCAAAACATCTCCCAGTTTGCCTTTCCTTTCAGTCCTAGCACAAACAACCTCATCTGGGTGTGCAGCTTCTTATACTTGCACTTCTCACTTTCCACATCGTTAACCCATCACCATTTTACTCTCAGAGTACAAGGATTCAGCAAGATGGAAGACTGTATGCTAAAAGCACACAAATGGTAAGCTCAGAGGTGCCTGTGCCTGGATACAGCCTGCCCCAGAGGGGCCCAGATCTGTGCTTGTCCATACACTGTATCTAGAATTTCTGGGAAATTTGAAAGATGAACTCAAAGAAGTCTCAGGGCCTTGTTGGGTTTTATTAAGTAGTTTGTAAACTAACTATATTTGAGAACAGAGTTTCACTGGAAGAGAGAAATATTCTTGACATGACTAGTACTCTCCTGAAAAAGTATTACAGCTTCAAAGTCCAGAGTCTTCAGCACTTTCCTATAGCAAGTTTCCTAAGATGGATCAACTATATCAGCTCTTCTGGTTGGAGGTTTTCTCAACAACTCCAAGCTGAGGCACACACCCATACTGAACAATACAAGTCTCCAGTCGGTTTGCCAAAAAAGTGAGCGTATGAAAAGCAGGACTTCATGATCAGAATTGTTAAGCAACAGAAAAAATAACTCCTAATGCCAGCACTATTGGTAAAAAAAGGAGTACAGAGTGATGGATCCAGCATGAAAGGTTAGTTGGAGAGAGCAAGAACACATGCCAAGCATCTGTGTATATTTAATATAGGAGAACAACTGATACCACAGATAGGTAATTGTTAATATCCTCTTACTATGTCTTCATGTCAAAGTGACTTTGCCCTCCAGAATAAATTCTTTGCTCTAGAGGTCCTGAAGAGGTTTGGTTCTGTTCCCGGTGTTAAATTTTCCATTTGGAAAATGCAGACATTTAAGCTGCCAGCATTACAGATGGCTACCTTTCTATGCCCTTGCTTAAAAACCAAAGCAAACTCCTTTTAACCAATTTGACACCTAGGTTTACCTTGTTTGAACTCAATAAGCAGTCTGAACTCTGTAATAATCTGATGTCTGCTAGACAGGCTCATTCTGTTCTCCTAAATCTAATCTCTGTTGGATCTGCCCACTATTAGAAAACTTCAACCTAGGGACTGCATGTAGAACTCTAATTTACTTTACCAAAAGCATTTAATCAATTCCACCCAACTATTTTCCTTTTGCTCAATGTTTGATTACTTTTATGTCATCTATTAGATATGAGCTGATGTTTTTTACAATAAGTGGGTTATCTGACAAGGCCAATTTCATGTCTCCCATTAGATAAAGTGACATTTCAATCCAATTCTCTGACAAACTTAGATGAGGATACTGTGCAGTTTGAGCACATACAATGACAAGGCACTTGTCTTCTCAGCCTTTCTTATCAGAACAAACACTCAGGTAAATTGAAAACCTCCCCTTCAGGATTTATTTAAATAGAAGAATCAATACTTTATTTCACCATCCTCTAAAAGGCATATAAGCTACCACAAACTAGTTTTCAAAAAAACCCCTATCTTTAACCCCCCCCCTTTTAAGGCCAAACTAATTGTACACTGACAGAGTTTTTCTCATTAACTAGACAATATTCATGTTTACAATTATTTAATAAGAGAATTGACAGCTCTTTAATTGCAATTTTCCCCCCCTCCACACTGCTGAAACCTTGCTATAACAGGCTCACTCAGGTAAAAAAAGAAGAGAAAAAAAGAAGAGAACAAGAACACCTGGCCGTTTCCTACACGTCTTTCATTTTCAAGATTTCATTCCTATTCCTTTGCGATTCCAGGTTTGATTTGCAGCACCTGAAACTAGCAGCCCTTCTGCTCTTTGCAAGAGTTCTGGTACCTGGTCTCCCAATGCCACACAACATCACGCCACAACAGCACTACAAAGACTAAAGATCTTTACACACACAATTGGAATCTACTTAGAGTAAGTTCCTATTTAGTGAAACCATGGCTACAGTGAAGTAGAATGAAAGTTGTGCAGAGTAGTTACCCACTCTACTGTGCAAACACTTCTATTTAAAAGCAAATATATTTTGAAAAAAGCCCTATTCCAGTGCAGAACTTTTTGCAACTTCAGTTACAGGTTCAGTAACCAGAATGAAACAGAGCATGATAAATGTGAAGAACTGATTCTCTTTAAGTTACAAATGCTCCGTTTGACTCTGCTGTCATTCTAGCAATGTAATTCCAAGGAAATTCCTCTTAAGTCAGTTTAGTTACACCAGCATAAATGAGAAGAGAATTAAATTCATTGTTTGGAACAAAGAAGAAGGAGTAATTACACCACTGTTTTTACACATACTATTATTAAGCCATCAGCAATTCCCAAGTGTACTAAACATTACATGCAGTGTGGGCATATGTACATCCTTCATGATTTATGGATGGTAATAGATTGAAAAATATATAGCTGCACTGAGATCAACCCATTACCTTTGAAGTCTGCTAAATGACATTGCAGAAAAACCTGCTAAAAATTAGGAAATACGATTTCTTAATTATATGCCATCAATAAGAAAGAGTATTTATTAATTAGCCCCTAATGCTGCTGTTTCAGTACAGTCATTTAATGTTTTACAGCACAATGTTTAAAATAGATCTTTTTAGGTCAGAAGGAATGACCTGCAGGTGGTCTCATAAAAGCTCCAACACAGGCAATGGGGATTACCATAATTACTTTGCCACTCTACAAAGTAGTTAATGGGATTACACCCTAAGGCTATCCACTTGCTCACAGTGCCCATTGCAGATTTTCTGAAAGAATCTGGCTAAGCACAAATGCTTTAATGATACGCTTCATAATTTCATCTACTGCACCTCAAAAGGAGCACTAATAAATTAAAACACCCTGAATCAAAGAGACTGAGAAAAAATTAGCTCCTTCAGCTTCCTATACCTCTTGTCACTGATGAAGTAACTCCTCCCTCTGCCTCCTTCAGGCAGCGCTCATTCCTCTTTATTTTCACTGGTGTTAGGTCTGAAAGATGCTTCAATTCCTACTGGGGTTATAGCCCAAACTTCCTTTCTTTGCTGACTTTCATATGTATCTATTTTTGGCCACTACTTTATTTCCTTTTCATGCTTGGACCGAAATAACCTCATTTTTTCCACCATGCCTTAAAATTATATTCTCATCTCACCCACTCTATTTGTATCTTTTTTCATATGTCCATTCAAATAGCTCATCTAAGTTTTCATGCTACAGTTGGTTTTGTCTTGTTATCTTCATACAACGGTTATTTGTCACATCCTTTTCTTGTCCTGTTTCTCCCCATTTTCTCTACAACACATTCACTAAAACCCTATTCTTACTTTTGGAAAATGGTTTACTTTTCATTCTGGCTTTCTTGCATCGTCTTCTACTGGTGACAGATTATTCCCCATTTTACTTACACTTAAGTGCTCCCCAAAGCTTTTTAAAACACCCCTCCATATACAGAAATATGTGTATTTTATGTGTTCACTTTAATGTAAATCTTGCATATTTTGTAGCAAGTAGTTTTTTAGAATACAATCTCCACAAAGGAGGCAAGTAGCCATTATTACATTCATACTTCAAATAAAAGCTTGTAAAGACAAATTGGTCTAAACAGTGTATTTTGGGGAAATATTTAAAACAGCAATCAACAAGTAACTAGTTAATTAGCCCTGGTTGCTTCTATCGCTCCCTTGTTACAGCTGGATAGACTCTTAAGATTTACATAAGCAAAATCTATTTACTGAACCTCTTATCAAGTTTAACAGGCTATGGGTGACATTCTTACTGCATTGGCAACTGCAAGCCCTGATTTCACACACCGAGCATGCAAATACTGATTTGTATGGTGAAGTACCTTTGACTATCAGTTCTGCATAGTTGGACACACCAACTCCTCCCTCCGTCCGGATCATGCAGCGATAGTTGCCAGCATCTCGCTTCGTGGCATTCACCACACTGAAAAGGGCTACAAATCGTCGGGCGTTGAACACTTTTATGTCTTTCAAAGGTGCGTCCCTTACATAAATACCCTAGGCAAAGAAACAAAAATAAAGAATATTATTAGTCATATTAGAAAAAAAAAATACTGACAACCAATTTTACTTCTCTCAAGTTCCCCAGGAGGAGAGGAAAGATAAAAGCGGAAGTCTGGATGTTACTTTTACAGGTGTGACAGTGAGACATTACTGCCTTCCCATGTGAGTTAAACCATCATGATTGGGCAACCATTAATCTGTAACAGCTGCTTTCAACTCTTTATTGATTAACTAATAGGAAGATTTGAGAACAATGCAATGTTTTCTTGCTTAGCTTGTTTTACATAAATACTTAAATTTATTTCTTTTAAAAAAACAGGAAGCCCAACATGGTCAGTCTGTGCTCTCTCTTCCCTCCCTGCATCTGCTGCTTGGCATATGCATTTTGCACATAGGCCATTGCATGCAGACATCAGTGGATGGTTCTCATAGCAGCACCCACCCAAGGGGTTATCAGCCACTGAGGTAAAAGAGACCAGGCACAGATCTACCAGGTGAATGACCTGAAGCTGTCTCCAGCTCTCACTTCCTCAGCATGACACTGGAAACTGGGCAGTTTCTATTTCAGCATAGTGTCTTACTGTCAGTTCAACACACTACATGCACGGCACAAGAAAATGAGCCCTGTAACAGCTGAGGAGCACAGGGAGTGAAAAAGGGAGGGGAGAAGACAGAACAGGGCAGAGATGACAACTTGCCACATCCTTTGACACAAAGATAATGGCAGAGAGACTTGGCTCTCAAATCCTCATCAGAACTCATGCTCCACCTGACCATGAAATAGGATATGTGCACTATGAACACTCAAAAACACGCAGAAAATGTGTAATGATTGAATTATGAAAGCTGGATGAAAAAAATAAAATCAAACCGACCACCAAAATCTACTGACAACATTAACTCAAACAAGCAAACAAGCAAGATAGACTTTTCATACAATGATATCTGTTCCAACAAACTGAAGGCTGAAACCACTATTGAAACACAAAGACAATCTGGAAAACCCCAGCTAGCACTTCACAAAAACTGCTCTCTCCAGGAAGGCACCCACGCTGTCTGATGCTACCTAATGACACCAGCTATGTTTAGTGGGTTTCTCTGACTTGAGGAGCTTCCAGCAGGTCAAGGATCCTGCATTACTATCTTCTATAAACCAACAAAATAGCTGGTGATGTCTATTTTTCTGCCCTGGAGTTTGTAGTTTGTCCAGAAGAATTTAAGACATATAGAAAATACTGATCTCATTTTATTATGATCTTATTTGCCACTTAATTGGAAAATACAATTGGAAATACAAACTATAATAAAAGGTTTTTAAACAACAGTCACACAAAATTAAACTCATCCATAAATCACAAAACCAAGTCAAATTTAATCATGCCATTATACCAAAGAAGCAACGTAATTAACAATAAATACTGATTCTAATGCACAGTAAGGTAGTTATTTCCTCTTCAAAAGAAAACGTGAGTGATGTAAAGCTTATGTAAAAGAAAAAGGGTTGTAAGATGTCCAAAGAATAATGTGCTATCATGCCTTATAAATTACTCAGCCATAAATTACTACTTGAGAATTACTGCAGACAATTGACAGCTCCTTGAGATTCCTCAAAGTTTGAGCTGCTTGATAAAGCACCTTCTGTGATGTGGCATGGCAGTTACCAAAACCTAAACTTGGAAAGAAACATTTTGAACTACTATTTCAAAACTACTATTTTTACTAGTTTTGCCACTGTAATATCCTTCTAGCAAGAATGGCAGTAGGTAACAGGAAATAAGCAGTGGATTAATCAGGATTTTGGAGAATGAATATTTCTTAAAAGCAACATTATTTCTTACCTAATACAATAATTAATCCTGATGATCAGAACTGCTGATCAATCACAAGCCACAAGCCAGTTTTAAAGTATGTTACTGCAGGTTTCAGACTCTTGAAGGATCCCATAAATACCCAAATCTCACGGTTACATTATACCCATCTATATTAGTTTTCCCATTCTTCTAGTTGCAACATTAAGAAGCCTTATGTAGGCTATTCTATGCTGCCCAGAAACAGGCTAAGTTATTCCCTGGGGAAAAACATACTGCCACACACTGATTAATTCTAGTACCTAAACTAGCTCAGCTCATTTAGAGTGTGAACAAACTCCTCTGCTCTCCAGCCTCCATGGTACACCCTCCCTTCCACATGGGGCACCGGCACCCAGAATTTATCAGGATTCATTTATGAGTTACCATACAACTGAAGAAATGTGTAAATATTTTAAAGTAACAATTTCTTGCTGTTCCCACAGAGAAAGAGATGAAGAGAAAGGACGAGGCAATGCCACAAGACTGTAATTCCTGCCTTAATTTGCAGTTCATGAAGAGGGGGCAATCATGGAAAGATATGATGCATACACAGTCCCTGCTGGCCCCACACTGTCTCATACCACACTGTACCCTCAGACCTACCAGAAATGGTAGAAATCCTGAACTTCACAGCCTGGGTGTTCATAGAAACTGCCAGCAGTCCTTGAAGGCAACCACTCCAATACCCAGCCCCACAGGACACATTTCCCATCCTTTTCATGCATATTTAGAATGGAAATTGGAACTAATCAATGCACTGTAGCAGTTACAATAAATTACTATTCCACTTGGGTCCCATAATCTTTTTCACCTTCTGCTGATTCTCAAATATACTAATCTCACCTGATTTTGAATGTTTTAACTGCTCTTCTACAACAGGAAATCTTAGTTTGATCAAATAATTGACTTACATGGCTTTGTGACACATGTCATCCATTCACATACCAATAATTTTAACTGAAAAAAGAGAAGCCAAATCACATTTCAGGAGGCGCACATCATTTTGCTCAAATGAAAAAGCTAGAGGAGCCTTAAATGTAACTCAGCTTAGCTCCACAGAGGATTTGAGCATATTTGCCCTCTACCAAAACCCAGGTGAGAAAAGGTTATTAATGGTGGCTTCAAAATTCATGAAAGAGCTCTGGAATAAAAAGCCGTTATTATTATTATTACTATAACAAAGCTGTAAAATATACGGGAGACTATTATCAATAAAGATTATCTTGACTGACTTCTCTGGAACATTACAAACTCATGGAGGCAAAGTGTAGAGTGTCTAATTATATGTTAGAACTCAAATAGTCCCACAGAAATCACAAGCATGACATTTTATACTAGAACTCAAAGGAGAAGAAAAAAGCCCAATTTTTTTCTTTATTCTCTTTGGGGAGAAATATTTTCAAGGAAAATATAGTGTCTGGAACAGACAAAGACTAAGAAACATAATTGCTTTACATTCCACAAGAAAAAAATACAGCCCAAGAGAGCAAGTTTTCCCTCTCTTCTGGGATGACAGCAAATGAGTAGGAGAGCAGCCTAATTGATTTAAGCCAAAGCATAAAGGAACAGTAATGAAGGTAATGAATTCAAGTATAAGAAAAGTTCAATCTGCAGGCATTGAGGAATACAGTTACAAAGGCTGTGAAGAAAAAAAATTTAAAAAATAATCCCACACCTACAACTTCTCCCAAACTCTTATTTCAGCAGTGGACAAACGGCGAAAGACTATTTTTAATCTGAAAAAAATGCTATTTACAATTTGATATATGAATACAGCATCATTTCTGTTTTAACAGTACCCACACACCCAGCCTCACTCCCTTTATTTGTCATTCACATTTTGTCCTCCCTGACTTACTGCAGTGACTTCAATAAGCCACCCAGGTCTGGTATCTTTTTTCCAGTACGTAACAGGCCCATTTCAGCTCACTGTATGATAAATTACAAGCTCCCAGTGCTGACTGCCAACAGCTATTTCATTTAGAATGGCGAAAAATAACATATCAAATGAAAATTTGTTTATTAAACATACTAGCACATCCCGCTACAAATTTTGTATGAAGAATTATTTTTAGTAGCATTCAGAAAAGTTAGTTTTTATCACTCACTAATGCAACAACCTGAACTCCAACAAATAAGAGTTTGCTTATATTATACTGTTTTACTAGTTATAGTCACTAAAACTTTAATCTCAGGTTTTTTGAGATTCTGAAATTTACCAATAGGTCTTGCAAACTCAAGCAAGTTTTTACATTAAAGCCTTAGTCTTCCCAAATACATCATATTTTATTGAAAAATAAACAAAAAAATGACAAGTTCATAATTTACTGACCCCATTCCAGAAAGAAGGATAAATTCATGACTTACAATACAAACACTATGGTACTGGTATTAAGACCTGTTAGAACAGGTTGTTGGAGTAAATTTGTGGTATCCTGTTTTCCAGGTGGGAATTATTTTTTTTTTTTATTTTAAATACAATTCAAAAATAAGGATGGTTCTTTTAACTTACTTTACTTTAGCCCTGATTTGCCACAGGAAGGTCTGAGGCTTTACTGCTGATTAGGGCTGTTAGCTTTTCCTACCCCTGGGACTTGGAGAACTGTGTGAACAGGACACTTCATTCTTCGGAAACAGGAAGCTGCCATAATCATTTAATGTTAGACCTGCTAGGACTACAAAGGCCATGTCCCCAGGGCAGAGCTATCTCACCTCCTTAGAGCACAAGAACTATGGCCACAGAATAAATATTGAGATCAAAAAATGAAAATAACAGATTTCACTGGCTGCTGAGGAACCTGTGCATTTTCAAATGCTCAGAGAAAGCTTTGAAAAAATACCAAATGTGTATATATAAAAATGCTACTTAAGTTAACTAATGAAAATATGTAACTGGTAAGACACTTGTAAGAATAAATTTTCTATTAAACAACAAGTAATTTAATACACAGGGATATAAAAAATAAGCTTAACTTCAGGATATACACAGCTTTAAAATTCCATACTCCTAGTAGCAACATATTAAATGCATACACAGACAACTTAAAGCACTTTAAAATGCACATTATTTTTCCATTTTAAGCAAGTTAGAATGAAAAGAAGTAAGCTGATAGTTATTTAAATTACACTGACTGGCTCTTTTATGCAATGAACTAACTCCAAATCTTTTAAATGAACTGCAATTTAGCAGCAACAATCTATATATTAAACCTTTCAGAAATACTTTTAAGAAAAACACAGCAGCAATTCAAAGGTATTGAACTTCTGGGATGTTACATCCAGCACTCCCAGCAATAATTGTTCTCAAGGCATGTATCAACAGTTTAGTGAGAAGAGAGTTAAAAGGAAACATCAGTCACCCTCTGACCATACAGGTAGATTAGGCAGCTTTTCGTACCTTTAATAGAAGAAAGGGTTCGCATTATCCCACTTCCAAATATGCACATTTATAAAATTGTGATGAGAATTATACTAGTGGGATCTCAAATAAAACCAGCAAGCTCAGAAGCAAATTTTGTTTAAAATATGTATAAAATCTAAATCAAATAGTAATTAATACCTCAGGAAAATTGCTTTGCAGAGTTCATATAATTCCAGTAACTGAGACGATTTTCTCTACCTCCAAAATTCTAGATTTGTGTTCATAACCAAGATTAGAGCCATCACACATCCTGTGATTATCCAGTATTTATTCCATCTGTCTAAGTTAACGAGTATATTTCATTCAAGTAATCAGGCCATGCTGGAAAAATACTATTATTGTCCTATTTGGAATTATTCTGCTATGAGACAGAATTGCGCTCTGCATGTGTAACTAATGGGCATTCAAGCAAACTATTATTATTTTACCTCTGAAGAAAGGTTTCTCCTTTCAGTATTTTAATGTTTGAGCCTTTTCTTCAAATCACGTAGCTCTCCAGAAATCCCTGTTTATTATGACTAAACCTAAACACTGGCTGGAGCTGTCAGGTAATACTGTGAAATATTATTTAAGTTACACATCGAGTAGTCACATTATCAAATATTAAGCACTGACATCTATTAGAAGACACAGTTACAAGCATAGAAAGTAAACAAAGACAATGCATTTTCTGGAGTCATTAAACTCAGTGTAATTTAACCAAAGCAGTTACTTTCTACTCATATACTAAAATTGTTTCATATCATTCTGACAGGAGAAAATCTGTTATCATTACATAGACATTTTAAAAGGAAAAAAAAATCAAACCAAAAACCAAGCCCCTATTTTTTACTTTTACATTAAATTCCAGAGCAGCTAAGAAGAGTTTATATCCTCTAACAATTTGTCAGTGCTCACAAAATATGTAAAATTCCAAATCCTCTTTCCATTCATTTTTAACAGCACACAATAGAATACAAAATGAGTTGTAGGAAACTACAGCCTCAGAAACATCTGGAGAAAACAAAGTACCAGGAAATACCTCTGTAATAGGGAGTTTAATACTTTGAATAGAAATTATGGCAATGATCCATTTATCTACTAAGCATTTTGTTGCACTTGCAGTCTTACTTATAAAGTCACTTACCTAAATACTATATTTTAATTCTTTGAAGTATGCAGAACTTAGAACTTATCATCATCCTTCTATTTGTGTTTAAAATTCCAAGAGCTAGGATGAACACCTTGCTAAAAACTGGAGAGAACATACACTGGATTTTAAATACTCTGGGGACTGGCATTCTGCAGATGCCAGGCTTATGGAGGGGCTAGGAAGGAGCAAAGTGATGAGAAGAAAGTGAGAAACTAGAGCTCATTAGTTTGATTTTCTTTGGTACACACCATACAAAGCATAGTAATGCAAGTCTTTGTCTGCGTTTTCTATGCAACTACGTAACAGGAGACTTAAAAACCAATGCACTCATGTCCCACATTCCCCCCACCGCAAAACTGTTCATCTTGGGAAGAAAGGCAGCACGGGAAGAAGAAACTCCAACATGCAATTTCTGGGGCCAGCCTGAAGTCTATTCCAAAGTTCAAACCAAGCAGAATATCAGGCAAAGCTAAAATGATACTGAGTCCTATCCTGGAAATATTCTTCCCAATGGGAGGAATGAACGATGGGAAGAGGCAGAAAAGAAAGCTGTAATAAATGCCTCAATACTGACAGTACAATTTGTGAATAAAGAAAAACAGAGCAGTAATAATCAGTAGTAAAGAAGACACAAGTTGGTTCATCGAACAGGCAAGCTGATGAAGATGGGTTTGGCTGGAGGTGTTTCAGTCCTAATTACTGAGCCAGTCACAGTAATTAAGTCACAGTTTAACGGCTTCCACCCCCAACACTCACCTTCCCCAGTGGTCTGTTTCCTTCCCATCATGTTTTCTTTGGATTTAATTTAAACTTTACTTTGGTTCTCCTTGCCTCAAAACAGCTTCAACAGCCTTTACTCTCTTAAAAAAAAAAAAAAAAAGCCTCTCCTCAACTCCAATTTGAACAAGATACCTTCCTCCCAGCAGTAATTTGCACATTTTACCTACAGTATTATTAGTGGTAAAGGTCATTGTTTCTTCTTCCCAAAGGTCCAGCACAGCACAGAAAGCTTACTGAATTTATTTCATTAGTTCCGTCATTCTTATGTGTCCTTAAGACATATAACAGATTCTGGCTTCATATCAAGCCACTCTTCAGGATCCAGAAATAGGCCAACATTCTGCACTCTCGACAGGAAAGTTGACTTTTACCAGACCCCTGTGGAACACGTCAACTCTTTCATTATCTTAGGTCTGCTAATCACCATTTTATTATTTAGCACTACAGAGTAACTGGAAGACTAACATATCACTATCATATGAGTTTCTTGAAAAGTGAAGACTTTTTGGGTTTCTTCATTTTTAAAATCAGACAAGAATTTCAGAAAGGTTTGACTGATAAAGGTAATCCCAGAACAACTTTTCTTATGGGTCACTTCAACAAATGAGTATATTATATATATATATGTATGTGAGGATGGAGGAAGGGAAAGGTTTACATGTATCCCTGCTGACTTACGTCCGTAATTCTCTGCCGATAAGCAAATTTTCTGCAAATCAATGGATGTAGTCAATTAATTAATATTCAGTAGCTTCTGATTACCTGAGATAGATACCAAAAACAGGGAGAAAAGGAAGAACAAGAACTATTACCTGTTACCACAAGTATTTTGTCCAGAGTTCAAGTTTTGCATCACCCTTGTAATATAAAAATAATAACAGCTCTCTTGCATGGTACTTTTGACACTATAGCTATAACATGCAACTTCAGCAAATGCAGAAGATCAAAATCGACTAATTGTTCAGGTTACTTGCAAACAAACTTTGTCAAACTTTCCCCAAGTCTCTTACAGTTTTGCCCTGTTGTCCATAATGAAGGTCCCAATGAATTTAACAGAGTTTACAGTGTACCACTAAAAACAAAACTTCTACAGTTCATGAATGTTTCCAGATTCACTTCTCTGTCAAATCTCTTTTGGACACCGGAGCTTATCAAAGAGACAGCAGGTGAGGAGAAATATTTTTGTGATAAAAAGGCTTTTTCAAGACAGAAACTTTAATACTTCTATTATAAGTTTTCAGACCCCACACTGCTTTCATAAGCAGGAACATTTGGGTATACTAGTTGGATACCAAATGCACATTTCAGTGTCACAAACACACTCTTGGCAGAGGAGATGTGTCCTCTGCTAGTCAGGTGATGAAGGAAGGCTTTTGGAGGACACCACCCATTATCACTCCTTGCAGCCTGATGGATGACCAGCACCACTACAGAGACAGGCACATCTTCCCTCTATCTAGAGTACTTTTTTCCTAATGCATCAAGGGTTCCTTAGGGTTTTGGATTTTTTAATAAAATAATCAAATTTGCTTATATCCACTAGTGTTTCTTTTTTGGCATCACTACCAACATGGTCTGTTGAACTTACTGACCTGAAAAGTTTCTGATTTAAGGGTTTTGAATGATGTCATAAGACAAAACTTCACAACTGTTAAGTATTTTCACCAGAATTCAACTATTCTGGGTAACACTTCCACACCATTTAGGAATGATAGGGCTGGTACAAGATGATAGAAGTGACGCTTATTCCTCCACCTACCCCTATCTGAATTTTTTTAGTATTAATAACAAAATTCACTGACATGTCTTCATGGTTACCAACATTTGGCTTTTTTGTGCCAGGCATTAGAGTCTGGGTGGATTGGGAGGCGTAGCCCGTAGAGCAGCTGTTTCTTCATGAGAGAATATAAGGCTGATTTTTGGCTCCACTGTTACAGTGGCACCATCTCATACAAGTCATGAAAGGCTATAGATTCAGAGTAGCTACTGTACCACCAAGCACTTGAGTTTTTCCAGCTGTGCCTTTCACTGCTCACAGTACAAGAGCACACAGCACCTGTTGTACCACTTAGTGTTGTTGAAGCCAACCTCTAACAGAAAACTTGGTGTCCAAGGAGGAAAGTCACCTTTAAAGTATATTCCCACCACACTCCAAACACATTCAGCTGCACACAGCTCACTAATAAAATCACTAGAGTCAAAGGTTTCTGCCAGCTCCAAAGCCTCACCAAAGTCAAAACATTCACAGATAGATTGATTTCCAGATGACATTTTGCTTCTTGCATGTGTTCACTGGGATTTACCATTAACAGTCCACAATTAACTGATTTCTCCTAGTCTCTGGTATCGCTAATAATTGAAGATATTGTAAGAGAAATCTTAGCATCAGAGAAGCATTAGTCAAGTCTATACCCAGACAAGAATAAAACCATCTAAAGCCCATCTAAAAAAGTGTGTTACAGGCATCAGATGATTCATATGTAAGGCAGATAATGAAGGAAAAGGTTTCACCAAAGATCACAGCTCCTTTCGACACTGGGTTACACAAACACAATACATATCACAAGCCTCCTATACTCTGTTCTTTGTAGATAACTTTCTGCCATATAATAAGACTACTGCGCAATTACTGAAAAACAACGAAAACTGATTAATAACAATTAATAGAAAATACCAAATATATACTGCAAAAAAAGCACTAAATATATCCTGGAGTGGAAATGGGGACACACAGAAATAAACATTCCAAAACCTGGAAATAATATTAAATATTCATCAGAATTTTAAAAAGAGAAGTTTAACTTTCATCTATGCAGTAATGTATAGTGTCCCTTCCTAGAGGACATTAATTATTCTTCTAACAATAAAATCATCTCAGGTTATCTACAAAAAATACATCAGGATGCACATGCTTCAGGATGCATGCAATCTTGGTAAAATCTTTGATTGGTATTATTAGAGCTCTTCTTAAGGCAATGAACTCTAGAAAATTTTCAGTGCACAAGGTGGTTTGACCAGTCTTGGTAGACTGAGCAGGAGGAAAAATGGTCTTGTGCACTCCTGTATTACACAAATACTCCTACTCATCAAACACCAAATAGTTTAATGTTCAAAAGAACATCTTTAGGTCTATCTCATTGTACAGTTTACATTAATAGTTCCACCTGTTTGTGTTACCAAGTTGTTACACGTGTATGATTTAACAAATAAAGTACGAATTCATTATCTTACTACTCAAAAACAGCTGAAACACTTCTTTCCTCCAGTGCTTCAAAACTTGGCAATGAAAATGATAATTACGCGGAAGTCTCAGAGAGTTTACAGCACAACAAAAAATTCTTATGGAAGTCCAGAACTTCATTCACCTTCTGGGTTACGGCATGCAATTTACATAAACAAGCACATGCACACACACACAAACTATTTTGTATATCCTATAAATCTATTTGATTTTCATCATCTGCCAACAGTAATTTCACTGGTTCTACATTCTTACAAGGATGTTTTGATATCTCTCATTTGGGTATGTGTGTATTCCTGAGGAAAACAATTTGCTTTCCAGAACTCCCTCTGACACAGGACTATATCTCTTCCTTTGAAAAAATAATAAATAATGCATACAGGTAGTTTTGTACATAGCTGAATAAAATCTTTCACAGTCTTCACACCTTCAGTGAAAGGTTACTGAGCATACAAAAAAAAATACACTGAATAAGGTGAAAGACAGCTTTCAAGAAAGACAAGAAGAAAAGCCAAATCCAGGAAATAAACTATTTACATAAGGTAGAGGAGAGATGGGCCATTAAAGTGATACTGCTCTTAGTTTCTTAGCTGCAAATGAAGTAGTACACATCCTGCATGCATAAACCAAGATATGAAAGATTTCACCCTCTCCTCTTTTATCAAAAAATATCCATTAGTCTCTTGCTACTGGTAAATCTGATGATGCTGCTTACTACAGCTGTCAGACGTATCCTAAGATCCTATTGTTATCTGCTCCCCTTCAACAAATTTCTACTTTTAGTTCTCTGTTTCTGCAATAAAAGTTATGTGTTTGAGAATTACATTTTAAAGTATCTATTTACATTTCAACCATGTTTTAGAATAAAGCCAGGAAAAATAAATTACCGCAGTGAAGTGATGACCTCTCTTTTTCATCAGCTGTAGCTTTTCAACATTTGAGGAGCCTCTCTCAAGAAAGGCTACTCACACTGAGTCAAAGCACACGTCTGAAAAATGCAATTGCAACATCAAAAGATTGTGTCTGATATTAAAATGGAATTTCATTATACCTTGGTATGATTTGACAGCAATTTCCTGTAAATCATACTGTAGATCATACAATGAACAAGAAGCATACAGAGGCAACTGATTGAACCCACTGCGAATAAGGAGAAGCAGCAGATGAGGATGGGAAAGTGAAGAGATGGAGACAGGCCCGAGAAGCTAAGGAAAACCAAGCCAACTCCTTGCAGCCAAAATGCTGCACCAAAACCAGGTTACTTCCAAAAAGGAATTCTACCCTCTTTCTCCTGTAATACAGATCTGTGTTTCCTGTGCCAATTTACTGAATACTAACAGGCTTTTCAGAAGACATTGTCTCAGTTGCTTTCATTAGACCATTAACTGTTCTGTGTCACACCTGTTCATTTCTTTCCAACAGCGTGAGCACAGGAATGACATTTTGGCTCAACCATTCAATAGGGGAGAAAGACTTCCCATACTGGCAATAACCTGTGTGGCTCACAGATGTGAAAAAGAAAATGTAAGCATATCTGTTAATTATAAACATTCAGATTTATTTTTAAGGTATGTTTACGTCTAGAACCTAAGCTAGTGGAGACATAAATTCATAAACATACAATCTAACCAGCGCCCTTATTAACCAGACACTCATTACAATGACAAAAACAAACTTGTATGATACTGTGTTGTACTCCTGAGTCCCTTCATTTGAATTCAACCTGAAATGGTACCACTGAAAATACCCACAATTTGCAGTCCGATTACCTGACAAGCTTGTGATCATAGCTCATGAACTAGGGAGTATGGCTGCCTAGTGGAATGAGGAGAAATGTTTTTCTGCATGATGCAGTAGGTGAACAGCCTTCTGTCTTCCCTTTCCCAAGAGAGTAAATACTGATCACAGCATCATGAAACAAATTTCATGCCTCAGTGGTCTGATTTGGGCAGCTAATGTACGAATTGTGATTCCCTCAAGGCCCTTTCAATTGCAAAAAGTTCTACAATACTCCATAAATTAACACACTTCAAGTTCCATGGGGAATAACAGTGGGAAAGACTTGAAAATAGAAAAAAAAAGTGAGGGAAGTATGATTTATGGATTTCACTTAGGACTGCTTCAAGGCCTGGGCATTATTAAACTAAGAACATCTATGCTGTTTCTAACAAGTACTTCGGACAGATGTGGAGACTAAAATAACAAACCAACTCACAACTATTTGTTTGTTTTAGAGAACATATAACCCTTCCAGTTTAGCAGACTGTAAAAAGTTAAGAATTTGTTCACTAGATAAATGTGTACCTCTAAACTTGAACTCTGCTGCATAGAAGCAGAGAGGTACTAAATAAAAGAGACTGAAGTACAGTAGTGATATCCTGCCACTACAGGAAACTGCATAAATGTCACTGAATTCAATGGGTTTGTGATTTCATCCTGGCAATTTACCTGTACTTCAGACTAACAGTGTGAATCTGAAAAAAATGACAGGTACTGGAAATCATTTGGGAGCAAATTATGTCTCAGTATTCTGGAAATTGTCAAATCCAAACAGATTAGGCCTCCTGATACAACTTGGCAGAAATGCCAGAAAGCCCCTGATAATATCACTCAACTCTATTTATTTACTATGATTTGCCCTTAAGATTTTATAGGTGCAACAAAACAGACCACCAAAAGGATAGTAGAAAAGGCTTACTCTTACTGCTGAACAAACTAAGCACTTCATAGAGATCGCACGGTTAGTCTGCAGTACCACTAAAGCCTGAATCCCTCTTACCTGTGTACTAGCATAAATGTTCCCAGGGAATGGTGTTCATTTTGTTCTGGCTCTAGTGTATATAAAAATGTTTTTTATTAAGATGTTTAGTAGTTGAATGTTGGGTTTAGTGCTACTGGGAATGAAAGGATCTTTAATGTCCATATAACCAGTCATATGATGTAGAAAATATCATGTTTACTGACAGCTGTTACTGATAGCTGCATTGTACTCATAGTCCCGCAGCAGGGTCATGAGATGGCATACAGAGGCATATACAGAATTCCTCAGCATCACACCATGAAACCAGAGAGTCAGGTGATGAATGGAGAGCTGCAGGGGCTGGGGATCTGTCACCTGATAATGACCCAGTGCACTAAAATACAGCTGATCCTGTAGGGAACTGTTATATCATAGCCTCGATTTGCAGCATCCCACACATGGAGCTGTTTGATCAGTCTTACTCTAAGTTGCAGCAGACATCTGTGGAAACTGGCAAACAAGTGCAAAAATAAATCCAAGCTATCCAGGAGATCCTGTCAACTTCTAAAACATTCTTATGCAAAGGCACACCTGGAATTTGCACAACCTTAGGCTGATTACCAGGAGAACCTATAGTTGTACAGGCAGAATAAATAAAAAGTGGCTCTGCACAAAGATAAAATGCCTCTAAAAGTCTGTCACTGCTTTCTTATCCCTCATAGAGAAAAAAAAAAATAAATCTCATAATCACGTATAAACAAGGAATCAACTCAACTAAGCTCAGTGAGATATTCTGGAATTGCTATGCTGCTAACAAAATTATTTTGTATTACATAAAGTCTAGAAGGATATTTAATTTCTACAATAAAGAAATTACATTCCAGCCTGGTAAAGAGTTTGTGTGTGTCCTAAATTCTGTGAAAAAAATTAAAGGTGAAATGATTCTGACCTGAAACATGCAGAAAAACTGGATGGAATGAAGATTTCCTTATATTGAACTCTACCTTCAGTTTTACAATAGAGCATTACACAGAAGTTCAAAGGTTCTAGAAAGTATATAATTGATGAAATAGCAACCCATTATTTTCCCATACATGCTAAACCCTTTCATGACTAGAAAAATCATTCTTTCATAAAATCTTGGTGGCTTAGGAAAGACAGGAGTCTAATTCTACCAATTCAACAGTGAATACTGTCTTTAAGGGGCTGGAGCACTAGAAAAATATCAGCCTTGTAACAGCAAGAGTTTGGAAATACCCATGCAAACCCAAATAAAACCAGAGGAGATTTTCATTGCCTTCACTGTATTTGATTAGGCTCTCTCTCAACAGACATAACAGCTCACCATTCATATACGGATAAATATGAGGCTTTGCCTTTCAAGTTATTTACTTATTTTTTTGTGTGTTAGATTTCTTGTAACTACTCAGTTGTTTAACCTGTCACACTTAAATGAATAATTTACAAAATGCAAATACAATGGAAAAGGATAACTATAGTAAAAGCCTGAAATTGTTTAAACAGCAAAAATAGAGAGTTTAATTTCTCAGTTCCACCTCTTACTATTGTGAATTTCACCTATCCCTCTTTCTCCACTTACTGCAGCTACATCTGACTGATCTTTTCACACACAGTTTCATTTATTTTATTTGTCCTTACTTACTTCCTTCTCACAGACAATGTCTCAGTTCTGGCATGTTGGTTTTCATGTCTGGAAATCACTGGGATCTGGAGGCTGCTGTATTCCTAATGCTAAGTCCAAATACTCACTATTGTTTGCTGTAGGGAGCAACACAGTAATGATGGCAGCAAGATAAAGCACTTATATTTGCACCTCCATTATTAAAAGAGATCAAGCATAAAGGCATGATTTTGATACCAGGCTGCACATATAAATAAGGGAAAATTGTCTTTATTGAAAAAAAATGAGTTGGAGACAGACTTTAAATCAAGATCTGACACCCATCTAGAAGCTACGTTACTGATTAGGTAAAGAATAATGGACTCAATGAATACAAGTAAGATTCTTCGGCTCTGTAATACAGAAGGTCAGATTTGACTGTCCTACACGGTCTTCTCAACACCTAAACTTTAAGAATGGAAGTTTAGCTGAAAATACTAAACAGAGATAGAGGTAAGCCAAGAAAATCATTATGCATAATATTGCAGTTAGCCAGCACAGACATTATAAGAAAGTTATCTGCTATTCCTTGGGGATTTAGCCTTTACTCGTGATTGCCACATGTAAGGACAGCAGTACCTTTATTTTTAGTAAGGCGTTCCACATAAACGAGGGAGGAAAATCTTCCAGCAGCATTTTCTACAACAGAATACCTACCATGCAGCAGTTGAAAGGCACTATAAAATTTAATATTGATGAAATAGACAGCCTATAATTTTTCATGTTTTACATTCCTTCCAGAGTCTCTCCTCTTTCCAGATATCATCGCATTAGGAAAACAAGAGATTACCTGTAACCAGAGTCTGTCACCTGAGTCTGTTCCACCATTGGCAGTGCACTGAAAAGTAGCAAACTGTCCTGCATTGACTTCCACACTCTGAAGACGCAAGAAATGGGGAGTTTTTGCTGTTGGAGAAGATAAAAGTGTTGAAGTTATGCAAGACCAAAGTAGTGGCTATAAAAAATACACCAAGCAAATGAAATAGTTCTGTTTTAAAAGGTTCAAGTCACTGACTACACGCTAGATTCTAGGTTTGTTTACTTCCATGCCTTGGAAAGAGCAGAATAGAAGGATACTGTTTAATTGTTCCTCCTGTGTAAATTACCTTAGCTCAGCATCCCTCTTGTAATAACAATCTATTAAAAAAGAACATACTGGAAACTAATAATGTTTTGAAGACAAACCTACTAGATGCTTACACTACCAACTAGACAAGCCAGTAAGAAATGATGTTATCATGTTTTTCTTCTTCACCAAGTGCAGTGTCTATAGAAGAGATCCTTCAGAAATGCAGCCCACCAAACAGCTAAAATATTAACATAACACTCCTCACCAACTACAGCTGTATTCTTTAAACACAATTCAACAACGCTGAAGAAAAAAACCCCAAAACACAACACATATTCTCCATACCAATGCTTATTTTTTATTTAGAAAATCCCAGTAAAAATTAAAGCAATATACCTACAAGTAAGCTAATGAATGAAACTGATATTCAAACAAGAACTACATCCACTGTGGAGAAAAAACAGTGTGTGTATTTTTGTTTTATTAGAAAGAGTCAACCTCTACAGAAAAACATAGATATTTGATACAAAAACCTATCCTTTACAGCACAGTATTCCCCAACCTATTCAAATCCTACTGCAGCCAAGCAGACTTCTTGCACTGTCTATACTAATAGATAAACCAGGCTTTGAACATTGCTTTTCAACATGAAAAATACTAGCAGTAGACTGGAGAACTAAACACCTATTTCCTAGCAGAGTATTACAAGCATTTAAAGTGTTGATGGTTATTTTCTCAAAAAGTCTTATTACTGGGAGAAATTGCATTTTAAAGGAATTTATAAATAGCTGGCTTCAAGAAAAAAATGCTAAATATCCAGTGCAAGACAGCATAAGAAGAAGGAGACAAAATAAAATAGCTCCAGTTAGTATCTAATGATGGGATAAAATATTTTCATAACTATTCTTATGGCAAATTTATTACACATACTGCCTTTTCTTTTCTTAAAACATTTCCCAATTAGGACAGAAAGACTTTAGGCCAAAATTATCCACTTCTGTGCCTATGAAACTATTAATGTCAGAATATCCAGTAAAATCCTTCAGTATGTTTCCCATTTCTCACATGTCACTTTTTTATTTTTTTTTAATCTGCTTTTACCCCACTCAATTTTACCGTTTCCTTGGTCTTCTTAAACTCTAGAAAACTAGCTTT
Organism: Drymodes brunneopygia; assembly: GCA_013400955.1. NCBI lineage: Eukaryota > Metazoa > Chordata > Aves > Passeriformes > Petroicidae > Drymodes > Drymodes brunneopygia. Next base: position 189,715 of record VZTZ01028247.1, on the reverse strand, counting down.
TCTGAATTACCAGGTATGGCCTAAATGGAGAAGAGCATTGAGTTTTTAAAACAAACACACCATACACAAAAAAATCTGCCCATCTACCAAAACCCATCCCTTTCATTTCTACATGCCTACAATCTGTCTTCTGCTTGGTCTTTGTTTGTAGCACCCAGGCAACTACCAATCAAATATTTTCCCCATTTCAATTTCTACTTTAAGCGTTAATAATTCCAGAATTACTTTTTCTGGGAATATACAGAAAGAACATCATTATGAGCTTTACAAAGTTTTAGACGCAGAGTAGTTTTACTTCAATTTTCACGCTTTTTCAATTTTCTTTAGAGAATTTAACTGGTTTGATGTCTTAATTTCTAACATTTTAATTACTTCATCAAAGAACCTTTCATTAAAACTTTTGCATTTCAATACTGTTATGTTAGAACTCTACATGCTATGGGCTATAACTCAGCCTCCACATTGACAAGAACTATTTGCAGGTTTTGAGAATTGATTGGTACAAATGCACAGATCAAACCTCTCAAGATCTGTATAAAAAAATTAGTAAGCTGCTAAAATGCTGCTTCAGACTTATCCTACGTGAACCAAGGATATAAATTCGAAGTGCAGAAGCACCTACACTTTCTAACAACATGAGAGCCTGCTATGTTTATTAGAAATAAGTGACTCAGAAATAAAAGCTGCTGATTCTGCATAACTGTCTCTGTATTTGAAGAAATGTGTGTGTCTTCTTTCCATTAACACTAAAACCATTTTTATGAGGTGCTTTGGTACTAACCGATAGAGCACTCTTTATTTGGAATTACAGCTCTTACTTAAAAGCCACAACAAACACCTGGAAGCACAATATGGTATAAGAGGAACAATCACACGGAAGTTGGTGTCTTCTTCCCTACTCAGTCATTTGGTCAGTAAGACTACACCCTACTATTCCAGGTATGATCTTAATACATCTTATTTCACAAACAGCATACACGTGAAGTAATGTTCTATTTAAGTAGTCTATTCAATTATGTCTGGATTACCACATTTAAGCTTTATTTACAAGGTTTGTCTTGGCAATTCAGGGTAATTATTACATATCCTTAATAATGGGATAAAGAAACATATCTGAAGCATAAAGAAGTGAAACAGTGCAGAAATTGAACCATGAACATTGGGAAGTACCCTAAGTAACCTTGCTTAGCAAAGCCTCAGTCCTCAGACAGCTGAGTTTTCTTCCTTCTGAGCCTTGGAAAAAATAATCATATATAGTCTGTTGTTGTGTTGTTCATCTGCTCTCACTGTCTCAGCTTGTGGCTGCACTGAATTTTTGATGCAGACAGAAAACTCATCAACAAACCTCAGAATCACAGAATCATGGTGACTTGGTGATTTTGCTCTAAAGGAGTTGACATATGGCCCAGTTTGGGTTTGGGGCTCATGCTAAGTGCTGTACACAAGGTGCACAAATGAGAGATGCCTTTAAAGCCAGTAAGGTGCAATGATGCCATGTTAGCAACACTCTACATACACTCAGCCTATGCTTATGGCAGCAACATTGTTTTCTGACATTTTCCTTATCTTTTGCTCCACATTTTTTGAAGCATAGTGGCAGATTTATTTTAGGGGGCCTGGCTTTACAACACAAGATAGGTACTTACTACATGGATGTCCTAGAACTTTCACTTCATCAATAGCCACATATCCAGAGTGACCTGAAGTAACCACTTCAAAAACAACCTGAGAAGCAGAAAGAGAATTTCAGTTAGCAGCTTTGAAACACAATGAATATAAAAACAGTCTCTTATGGAAATACACATCAACTCTTTCAATATGTTAAGAACACCTGGAAAACAAAAGACAATCATAAAACCCTCAGAAACGTGTTGTTCTTATCACTGAAATTAACCAGAACTTAAATTATATTTTTTCATGTTTACGTCATTTTTGGAGATTTACAAGCAGGATCATATATAGCTCACAGTGGAAATAACCTATCTCCCCAGTATTTGGTCTGCCAAAGTAGTTACCTAATAAACACCTTAAATATTAAGATCTGTGTTTTATTTTCAACTCTTTCTTGCAGAATGAACTTATTTTATTTTAAAAATTACAATTCTGTAGTATACAGAGATTTTCAGGGCATCAGACACAAACATACCTATTTTCAGGAATGTATTTTGCATGCTTTTAATCTTCCACCAAATGCAGTTAATTAAGTAAAGCACATCCATTTGCCACGGTTTGTTAAATGGCTATAAATAGGTCACAAAATAAATGGACCGTTCCCATCATTTGAATTGAGTACACTCTAAAGTAAACCTCTCCAAAGTTTGGCAGCCTTAGCTTTGAACATCCCAAGAATGTTTATATGGAATAGAAGAAAATATGCCAGAAATGTTAGCAGGTAAATTTCCAAACCAATGCTCAAGAAGTTCATGCTAAAACCCAGGTTGTGGTATTTTTTTTTCAATGCTTCACGTTTGCTTGGGAAGTTAACTCTAATTGCCTCCTCTAATTGGTCTTAGGAAGCACCCTGAAGAACAAAAAGCTTAGAAACTATTTTCCACACATATGCTGTACTTGACCTTGGAACGGATGCACACACTCTATACCGTACCCCTTACAGAATGATACAGAATGCAAATATGTTATGAGGATAACATACAGCTCCATAATACATCATGATCTCCTCATGTTGAATAAACTCTCAGAACACCAATTCTGATTTTAAAGCAAGCCTTGAGGTGAGAAAAACCTTCATGCCCTTCTGCCTCTGCCTTTTCCCTTCTTTCTCATTGCTCTACCTGTGGACACCAATCTGTTGTTCTCTCACAGATTTCTTCTTCCTAACCTCTGTTCATTTCTCCCTCCCAGTCTCACTGGAATAAAATTGCTGTAAATATGGCCTTAACTCCACATGGCTGAAAAGGAAAAAGCTATTTTTCATTCTAGTTCTGCCTCCCATCTAAACAAAATTTCAACCTAAAGCACCGGTGTTGCCACTACATGAATAATGCACCACGAAAAAAAACACAAGATGCCAATGAGCAAAGTCCAAATGCTGCCAAAGAAATTTTTCAGAAACAAATTCTGCAAGGAAAGGATTGCTCAGTCACAAGCCTCAGTCTGTGGCCTTCTAAATCCCAGATGACACTCTACTGGCTCTTAGAGTTGGTATTATTGACCCACAGCAACAGACTGAGCAGGGTATGGATTTGACCCCAGCATTTAGTAGACCATCCAGAGCAACACCATTCAAAATTTCAAAGATCTCTTTCCTACAAAGAAGGAAATCTCCAAATGGAATTTGTCCTAACTATCTTGGGAAGCAGAAGTTCTTAAGAAAAAGACCAAAGAGTCAAAGAATAACTTACATTTAGAGCCCTGAAATAACTTTTCTAACCATGATTATTTTTCTCATCTTAACAGCCTTGAAAAAATAGAGAAAAAGGTGATGTGCACTGAGTAACCCCAAGTTTTAACATCAGTGTAAAGAATGCAGGTCCTGTTTCCAGTCACTGAACTTTGAAAAAAGAACAAGTATTTCTATTAACAAATGTGACAAAGTTGCACATGCTTCATTTGTGTTACAATCTCTGAAAAAAAGTAATTATGCTGATACCCTTGAAAAAAAGGCAGACTGCTCCACTTCCTGAAGAGCTACCAAGCCTATTCCAAGCAGAGAACACCTGAAAGACCACAGGGCATGAGAACCATGGCATAGCCTCAGGAACCTGCAGTTAAGGCAGAGACATTACAACACAGTAGTGGAGAACACAGTGCAGACAGCCAGGTCTCAGAAATGATGGAGAAGCTTCCAAGGGAAATATGCTGCCACAAAGTCACTGAGATAACTGAATCTCAGGCAGAAGACCTGCCTGTAAAAACACAGAGGGCTGGGGACAGTTACTGATTTGTTTCCTGTATTCCCCAGTGGTTTTGCGGTTTCTCAGTTAAGAAGAAAAATACCCCAAAAATTAACTTCCTGAGTTTTATTGGAATACAACTTTAAAAGAAAAAAAATTTAAAAATCAACCCTCTTCTTCTTATGGAGCACTCAGAATAAGAGCAGCTGCACAAAGCCATCTGAAAGGCCTACCTGATCCATGACCCTATCGCTGCAGAGTAAAGTAGGTTTTTTCAGGTTCTCAACTTTCAGACATGCTAAATTCTAAAAGATACCCTGAGGAACTGGCACATGCACACCTGTGGAGCAGCCAGCCAAACCAGTCAGAAGTTTTCTGCTAAAAATGTTACTGCCAGGTAACAAGGACTTAACTATTTCTTAAAAACGCTGTATAAGAGAGTGTCTTTTCTAAAGAACAACCTGACTTCCAGCAAGACCAATAACCTGAGCTTCAGAAAAGAAAAGATACACAATATCTGAGTAGATAATAAAGTAATTTCTATAATTCGTAACAGGGGAGCTTAGCTACAGGCTCTCTGAGAGGCTTTAAGTACCTCAGTATTGCAATCTACTCACAGCCAAAAAAGCTGGTAGATTCTAAACACAAACCCATTCCTTCAGTTCACAGGTAGAAACTACAACCTTGAAACAATTGAATCAGAACTGCTAATGACAACAGCAGAGAAAAACTCAACCAATGATCTAAAATACCCTGCTGTATCTCTAGACAAAATACCAAAATGTGAGTCCACAAAAAAGCCAGGCAGTATATCAAGAAAATGCCAGTTGGACATACAACTGAATTACATTTATTGACATTAAAGAGAGTATGTTCCAAAGAAAAGTATTACAGATTGAAATACTGTCAGTTTAATCGTGCTTCCATAAAAAGCAATAGCCAAACTGATAACAACTTTGGTGATTGTAACTTTTAGTCTCTTCTGACATGGAATATGCCATTTTTAGTGAATGGTAAGAGACACTAAAGCCAATAGTGACATACCATTGTCAAAGAGAGATGCTGATTCATATAGAAAAGAAAAAATATGCAGACATACAGACTGGTCAGAATGGAATGACAGCAGACCTGAGGAGAAGGACTTGAGGGTGTTGCTGGATGAGAAGGTCAAAATGACCCAGCCACATGCACCTGAGCCCAGAAAGCCAATGCATCCTGGGCTGGATCAAAACAGGCACAGCCAATAGGTCAAGGCAAGTGATTCTCCTCCTCTACTCCACTTTGGTGAGACCCCGCCTGGAATACTGCATCCAGCTCTGGGGCCCCCAAAGAAAAACATGAAACCTGTTGAAAGAAGTTCAGAGAAGAGGGGTGGAGCACCTCCCCTATGAAGACAGGCTTAGATAGCTGGAGTCATTCAGACTGGAGAAGAGAAGGCTCCAGAGATCACTGGGTTGGAAGGGATCTTAAAGGTCATCTAGTTCCAACCCCTTTGTCATGGGCAGGGACAGCTTTCCTTAGACCAGATTGTTCAGAGCTGCATTTAACTTTGTCTCATTGTGGGATACCACATTACAGGTATACCTATAACCATAGACTTTCTATGGCCTTTCAGTACCTAAAAGGAACCTACGGGAGAGCTGGAAAGGGACTTTTCACAAGGGCATGTAGTGACATGACAAGGGGTGATGGCTTTAAACTGAAAGAGGGAAGATTTAGATTAGATATTACAAAGAAAATCTTTACTGCAAGGGCGGTGAAACACTGGCACAGGTTTCCCAGAGAAACTGAACCCCATCCCTGGAAGTGTTCAAGGACAGGCTGGATGGGGCTTTGAAAAACCTGATGTCATGGAAGGTGTCCCAGTCACAGAAGCAGTATGGAGCCAGATGATCTTTGAAATCCCTTCCAACTCAAATAATTCTATGATTCTACAAATATGACCGTTTATTCCAAGTATAGTAATATAATCCCACTTCTGGTCACAGGCTGTGAAATAATATCAATTGCTGTATAAAAATTCAATATTTTGTTTTATTTAAATTGATGAATGAAGATTAAGGACTCAAATATCTGCTAACTAAGCATCTCCTCTTTTTAAATTAAAAAAGGAATTTGATCCTATGCATTACAGGTTTCCGAAAGTCCTGGTAAGAGTGCTACACACTGTGAGAGAGACAAGGAGACCTGAGAAACACTTCTGGTAGCCCATTTATTCACTGAAAACCTTACAACAGGGAAGTCAAAACTTCACAAATCTGGATCCGTTTTCCTAGTAATTTCACTAGAAATGAAACCTAGAAACTTAATTCACATCCAGTTTTCTCCTTCATTTCCCATGTGAAAAGTAGCTTGGCTTAAAAACATTAACTTTTTTACTGCTGCCTCCAAACTTTGCTTTTTCTCATGGCTGATGCAACACCTGCAGGCAATACAAAAGACTCCAGACAAAACAGAGAAAACACTCCAGCAACATCAGACTGGGCGGCCCTTGGATTCTTTGCCTATTATTCCGCCACCTTATCAGTCCGGAAACAACTGGTTAAAACACGGAATTCATTTGCTCAGGAAAAACTGCTGAACACTGCCCTGAGAGCTGTTTTACACCGCTCTCCCTGCTGCAGGCTTGCCAAACAGGAACCAGGGAAGCAGCTTAGCACTGCACTGTCCCTGATCCTCCCTGCTTCACTGAAGAGCAAAATTAGCTTTTCATTCCTGCCACTTCCCCTTGCTACATATGAACAAAGAAAGGGGGTCTGCTCACCAACATAAATGCTTACTGCTGAAAATGTGCGACTCAAGATAACTCGTTTGTTCCAAAGAACAATAGAAATAAACAGGTTTTGTTGCCACACAACCTCACTCTGTAAATTCCTGCCTTTGTTGCTGCAAAATTACAACACTTTCAGTCAAAAGGTGGATTGTACCTAATATAAACACTGTCCTTCATACGACTTAAAAATAGCACTTTACAAAAACAAGAAAGAGAAAGGAGTATTAAGGAAGCTGCTTAAGCTCAGGCTGCAATCCTGCCCCCCTGCATCCCCAGTGAGCAGGCAGTGCTGCATGCCACGAGGCACTCTCCTCTCTGCCTGCTCTGCTTTTCCACACGGAAAACTTCGACTGTACAAGGCACTGGTAAACCGTTTCTCTCCAGAAAATTGGCACTGACTCACATTCTGTGGGTTGAATTCTTCCCCCCTTTCCGACCTATCCTAGCACTACCTGCCTTATCACCGGGCCACAACAGCAGCAGCTTTCTCATCAAAGCCATGTCAGGGGAGGCTCCTTACCTGGTCCTTCCCAGGCCCCACAGAGGTCCATCACAGCTTATTGACGTGGGCTGCCTAAATTGTGTTCAGGCCTCCCTGGCTGGGAATTCGCCTAATGCCATTTCCCTCCCCACCTCTCACTCCTACCTGACTACCACCTGGCCCTCACACCTGCACTCAAGCACATGAAACAACATTTTGGTGGCTGCTGCCAATCGGAGACCACAAAGACACAAGCAAGCCAGACTGAAAACTGAACTCTTGACATTAAGGCTTGTTAAATTTTATTCTTCTCTTTCTGTTTTTAAACCAGTTGCTGTCTTGTATTTCTCTGCGGAAGGCCCAAATGCTTTTCTGGTTTCGGAGCAAGGGACAGGAGCAAATAAGAGAGCCTTGGGTATACGACAAAAATGCATGCCTCCTTACTCGTGACTGTTTTTAGACTGTTGGGGTTTTTAAATTTAGGTATGTGGTTTGCCCTGGCGCATCTTCCTCAAAATAGCTATTCCCAAAGCACATAAGTCAATGAAGAAGAGCTATTTAAGATGCCTGACATAGGTTTGTTATTCAAAATGCAATATGCATTTCAAAGTTTCTTTGGAGTTCAAAGCACAGTTCAGAAACTGTATGTGTGCAGTGGAATGCAACACACACAACACATGAGAATGTGAGTCTGACTTTTACTGCACAAGAAGCTTAATGCTCTGTCCTAGATGAGGATTTAAGTGCATTGCATGAGCCAAACTCCAAGAAAAACATGTTCAAAGTAGGTTATGAAACAAATGTATGAGTCCAGATTTTAAAAGTTAGGTTGGATCTACTGCTTCTTATTCCCTAAACTCCTAATTTACAGGGAAATGTGTCAGAATGGTGAAGGGTAAAGCTCATCACTGTGAAGTGATACCATGTAACTTCTTTGTGTCCTTACTAAAAAGGATCAGGAATTACTGCCAGGCTCTTACCCCATTTTTTCATTCCAGCTTCATAGTATTCTGCATTTAAAGATGGTGCAGTGGCACGGACAGTTGTGTTACTCCACTGTAACCTACTTTTAATCCTTTCAATTCCATTTCTGGATTTTAAATCTGCAGTGTTTGTTGTTTTATTTAATCAAGATTTGTTTCAGTTCACTGCTGCCATGACTGACTTCCAGCAAAGTACAAAGCAAGTAATTCAAAACATAAAAACTGATAGGGGGACGGTGTGTGACTTGCAGTGGTGCTGTGCTAAATTGCTTGCTTGAAGGGTTAGAAGCAGGGAAAACAATCCCCTCACCAGACTCAACTCAGTAGTAGCATTTTGCATATTGTAATGTTCCAAAATGGCAACACTTATAAAATGTAAAATATATTTTAAATACTACTAATTGGTCTGAGAATCATTAACTAACCTAGGGAAAACAACCCTAAAATCACTAGATTCTACTCCTGCTAAAAATCCAAATGAGAAAAAACATCAAAACATGAAAGAAAATAAAACATACACTAAAAACCACTGCCACCCTCTCCTTGCTAGATGAGCAGCTTTTTCATGACTTGTATCTCAAAGCATCAATTTTAGAGCCTCTCAACCTACTGAGACTGTTCCCCAAGAATCTAAAAGCTATCTTGCTACTAACCAGAAAAATCTGTGTAATGTTCAATTCTCTTTTTCTGTGTACATTCTAATTCTACTCAAGTTAGGAGGAGGGTGAAGGTATTAGGAATTATGTGAAGCTTTGTTTTGTTTGGAGGCTGTCTCCAAAAGCACAATAAACTCCTTGATGCTCTTGCTTAAGATGCACCAAGTAGACAGTAGCTCAGTAAAGCAAACAATTTCTCCCATGACCAATCGTAAAAAGAGGAAGGCAATGCTCCCTCAGGGGAGCACTCCTAAAGTGATTTTATAAAACAGAAATAAGACTAGTACCTGCAGAAATACACCATCTACTTGGAAACAAATAGCTCAGAGACCAAGAGGCACAGCAGAAAAGAACAAGCTGTGCTGATTACCTTGGACTCTCAGAAGGTGTTTGGCAGCTTGAACCCATGTTACTGCAAGTGTACTGTTATCACTAACTGGACAGCAGTGCAGACATACCCTAAAATCAATGGCAGATGTTAGGCAGCAGTCCTTGGAAGATCATTAATTATGGAATTCAATATATCCTTAATCATCAGAATGCTTGAAAATTTAAATAATCAGCTAGTAATCTACCATTAGTGTTGTTACATGCAGGTTATAATTGTGATTTGTGATATATACGTAGTGCAGCTTACCTATGGTGTGAAACATACAGAAATAACTATCTGGCAAAAAGAAAAGGGTACATTAAAAGAAATTAATTATTTAGTTCAAAGACTGTACTTCTAACGGGTCGATTCTAAATAGAAACCCCACCTGAAAAGTATTAACAAGCTTGGGCAACTGGTGCTACAAGAATAAACTACTGTTAATTATTAAATCTTTTGAACACTTTGCTTGTACACATTTGCAATACATGGTTTAAACCAATAAATCTTTAGAAGTTGGATTAAAATTCACTCCATACTGCAATATCTGATTTGTAGTCAGCTACCATTAGTGGGAGTTATTTTGCCTACACTTTTCAACAGCAAAACAGATACAACACACTGTGCTTTTAAAAATACTGAATTATAAAAATATTATAACTCTGAAATGTTATCATCTACAATTTGTCCTTAGAGATCTACAGTAAATTTTTGGTTTCATTTGCATCTAGGCATCCTGTAGGTGTTCTGCTAAGGTAATGGAATTAAAAAACATTCACAGATGTGGATGGCTACACAGATTATGTGATTTAAAATACAACAAAGATAATCACCCAATTATTTTGCTTTGTCCGTTCACCTATTAATGTCACATCTTCTCTTGGAGATTACTCATTGGGAAACTACCAACCCTCATATAAGAAAAGTTAAAAAGGGTTCCATCATTCCTTAAAAATCTTCCTGGGGGCTTTTCTTGATTATGTGCAATAAGGTCAGACAAACTCCAAAAACCACTGGGAGGAAGTCTTGTCCATTCTGGAGGTTTTGTGAGGAACACGCGGATTTGTGCCAAAGGAGGTCAGAGTTTTGGGCTCAAATGAATAGCAGCTTAGCAAACAGACTTGGTACTGAATTATACACCTATCAGATGAGCCCTATGCCTTCCCCACTATTCATGCAGTCACCTGAGCTGTCACCTAACTTGGAGCTATATTCTCACAAGATCCACGCATACCCTCTCTTCTCTTGCTGCCCTTCTCGCAGCTGCTTGCAGCTAACTTCCTGCCTTCCCCCACAACAAACTCTGTGAAGAAGAAAAAGCATGAAAACTGATGAAAAGAGTTCACAAACAATGAAAAATTGCAAATATCAGCACTCAAGTGAGGAAATTGCACCACACATCTCTGAGAGGATGGAGGCAACCAAAACGAAGACAATTAACTGTAAGCTCTTAAAATGGTGACAGCACTTCCTGGAGAATAAATGAGCTTATTTACAATGAAACCAGTGAAGTTACAGTATTTAACAGTGATTCCCTGCACTGCCATGGATATTAACATAGCATAACATCTTTTGGCATGTCAGATAAATTGCAGTACCTAACCAGGTATTATTTCAGACTATATGCAGCAAATGCAAAGAAAATTACTTACTCTACTCCACAGTAGAAGAAAGATTATGCAAAAATGTCAACATTTCCAGCAGCAAGGAGAGCACATGGAATCCATTACATACAGGCTCAGGCATCTATTATATACATCAGCTGCTGCATGGTGATCTGCTAAACTGCAGTACCCCATCCAAGCATGTAAGGGTTCACCTACAAAAAATGGTGAACAGTCCAGAATGTCTTGAGGAGAAAGAGGATGGGAAAGTTTATCCTTCTGTTTCTATGGCCAAATACCCATATTACTCAGACATCAGATGTATCATATTGTCAAAAATCTGACACAAATTATTATTAAAAACATTAGTAATAACATTTTAAACTGTCAGAGACTGCATGTACTTTTAAGAACATGTCAATATACCTTGAAGTTAATAGTCAGAGTCAAGGCAAGGTTTTCTTCTATGAAAACTTGCCTGTCTACCTTTGCCTGTTGATACAGAGCTAGAGTGAGACTTTGAAGCACTGCCCTCTTCTTTACTGACTGCTGATTCCAAAGCAGTTCTGCTGCATAAAAGCCAGACTCCCTTCAGAAGACAGAAAACTGGAAGCTCCTCTACTAATTCACTATATAGATGGGGACATTACAGGCTTGGGTGTAAGTGACACAGTCACACATTTACTCAGCATTCAGTACTCCTGAACCACCCACCATGTTCACAAAACCTTTCAGTAAATTCCACAATATAAACCACTGAGTTATATCCAATGTCAGCCACAAAATTGTCTGTGGGATGCTCTATCCTCTTCTTCCTCCATCCACTGATCCTAACAACACAGACTGGTCCTCATTATTTCAGTCAAGATAAAAAGGCTTTTTGGCAGCACTGGAAGGCATTCTCAACACTGGCACCAAATTGGTAACATAAGGTCTTGATGTAAGGTCAGAGAATCATGTGAGTGTCCTGAGTTGGAAGAGACACTTAAAGATTATGAATACCAACTCCCTGATCCTCACAGGACTACCTAAAACCAAACCACATGTCCCAGAGCATCATCTAAACACTCCTTGAACTCTGACAGGCAACAAAATACACACTGCCCTTTCACCCTGAGAGATGAATGACTAAACCAAACTTGGATATAGCTTCATGCTCCAGAGAGTCAGGTAGCACACAGCTTCTCCCACATGGCTGAAGTGAACCTCAGCTCTCCTAATATGCCTGCCCTTTTGGAAAAGGGACCAGAGTATTACCTCATCAAGCCTGCAGACAATTATAAAAGATCCACATTGTGAAGTCTGCTGAGATGTCTGAAAGCTTACCCTAAATCCTCCCCAGGAAGCCCTGACAATGCAGTTGCCGCAATTCCTAGGAATCTCGGGTAGAACAGTGGATGCAATTGCACACCCTTGTGAAAACCAGCTATCCAACCTAGGAACACACTGTCAGAGGCAAGAGGAAATGAGTGTGCTCTTCTGGGTCTGCAAGTATTGCATCCACTGCCAGGCATCCCAAATTCCAAGAATAAAACGTTCCTGACACTCCAAACTCATCTTTTGCAGAAGGGCTTTCTGTTTCCTTATGGGTAAAACAATCATAAGGGAAGACTCCAGAAAGTTCTTTAGCTTTTTTTCTTTTTCCTTAGACCAAAAAGGGTTCAAAAGAGATAGACTGAATTCACTTGAGACATCCTCACAGACAGATGCTGCATCCAGTGAAAGAATTCCACAGTAGGCCCCTGGAGTACCTGCAGTGGACATTGCCAAACTCATCATGAGAATGAGATGGGGCAACAAATACCTGGTTACCTGAAACAGGAAATGCAGGAACAGAAACACAACTGCCCCACGTGACACTAGTAACTGGGGCATTGCTGTGGGAATTAGGGTCTCCCACTCCAGAGCAGCATGGTGGAAGAGCAACATTGTACCTCCCAGGGAGGTCTGCAGTCAAGGAACCCCCATCTTTGGGATGGCTTGTCTTCAGAAAGCTTCAAACCATTGTATGGTGACAACATTCAGTACAGGGGAACAAATAAAATACAATTCAAACTTCCCAAACTTCAAGTGAAGATGGAGGAGCATCAGTAACACCTCTATGCTACTGGTCTGCTCTTATTAAACTAAGTTACTTGTTTGTGGAGACATCGACTGTATTTTTACAGGAAGGGGGAGAACAAACATTGAACTGCTACGGAACAGTAAGTAACTGTATAATCTAAACCTTCCTACAGAAAAGCAATACCCTAAGAGACTGTCAAGTGAAATTCCCCCTGAATCTTTAGGATGCAATCAGAATCCCATTCCTATGACAGCTACTATTATATTTATGTTTACTACTGGACAGAACGAATGGATATTGCATTCAGAGTGAAGATTTGAACTGAGGATTCAAAGGATTGTGTTGGTTCTAAAGCAACAAGTATTGCTGATCTAAATCAAACTTGAAGACTGTACTGTAATAAAATCTATTGGCATTCAATTACAGCATCCCTAATGAACTGAAAGAACGAGTGAATTTATTACAGAGAAACAGAGTTAATTGACAGAAATCAATGGCAAAATTTATAGACTTTTTTCAACATAATTAGTTCATTCACATTTGGAGCATGTGTGCATTTCATACACTTCTATAAATATATGTAAACATATAAACACAGCCATATGTATGTAAAAACAAGTATTTAGCATCATGTACAAAAATGTAATTAAAATGAAGATCAACTAGACACACTGAAAGGTATTTTGATTTAAAGTTAAAATGATGATTAAGAACCAGATGGCTATTATAAGAAACGAAATTTCATAAAAAGTAAAACATACCTGATAAAAATTGGGCCAGAAAGTACTAATTGCCAGTTCTGCTCTGTTCCAAGTGGCAGTGGTAGATGTGTTCCAGACTGGGTTACCAACAGGACCATCATTAACCTTCACATACACATTCAAAATGCCAGGGCTAGCTCCACTCTTGCTTGAAACATAATAGTGAAAATCAATACAATGTGTATCATTTTCTTTCAGATGGGGCATCAGGAGGTGAGCTTTCTGTCCTGCGTATCTCCCAGATGTATTCACCAACATGAAAGAACCTGCAAAAACAAAGTGACTGATTCAATTTCTTCCTAATTTTTCTCTTCATAATATAGTAATAGCTATAACTAAAGTATAATTTAAAAAAATAATAATAATAATTAAACCATTTTTCTTTGCTTCTACTTTCTTTGCACTGCATCCTGTGGGAAGGGACCCTGTGCCAGAGCAGAAGACTGTGAGCAATCCTACTCTTGAAGAGGAAGGAGTAGCAGAGACAATGTGTGATGAGCTGATCCATTTCCTGCCCCTCTGCACTGCCAGGAGGGAGGAGAGAGAGAAAATTCAGACCAGGATGACAGGCAGTGCACTTGGTGTCCAGCCAGGGTCAATCCACCACAAGAGTTGCAACGAAATTTAAGAGAATTTTGTGTATTCAGATGGTTGGATGCAGTATGTGATGCAGGGTATAAAAGGTTCAAAATTCCTTAGCCTTCCTCTAGCTAATCACAAGTTACCTACTTTACTAAGTGTGACAATTGCCTCCTGTCCTCAAGAGCTGACAAAAGAATGAAGAAATGCAAATACAAGTAAACCAGTAAGCTATACAGATTAAAAAAAGGGTAGGGGTGAGTTTTATATTATGGTCACAACTTAAAACAGCAAATGACAAGAAATGTAAAAGTATTCAAATAGAGTTACATTAAAACAACTCTCACATGAGCAGCAAGTCAATTTATGCTCTATTTTTCAGTGCCTATTAATGTGTTTCATTGAAGTGTACCTTCAAAATATTCATGTTGCAGAACTAAGGAAGTTGAAAGACTGTGCAGACATTAGAAAAATACAACATGATTTCTGAGACATTCATATTTCTGGGTTGAACAAATGAAAAGGAAAGAATTCTATTAACAGATAACCTATGATATCATAGAAGGAAACAAATTTCAATACCTACTTTGGAAAGAAAACATAAAATACATGAGATAATTTAAATCCTGCATTTTTCGTAAGTCTGGAAATGGATATGTTATAGTTCCCTGCTACAAATGCATAGCTAAGTGTTCTTAGAAAAATGTAAGTACGCACACACTTGTCACATAGTTATTAGAAACCAAGTTTTAATCTTTTTTCTTTTTCTTACCTTGATGGGTGACAATACCTTTTAATGACATGCAAGTAATTTCTTGAAATGGAATGTTGGAGAGCCTTTGTCCAGACTGCATCTTTATGTTAAATAGGTTTAACTATTCAATAATAGTAGTTTTGCAGTTGAATTTAAATTATTTATCAAGTGTAATTTCCTTTCTAGACAAGTTCATAAGAATGACAAAAATTGAACTTACTTGTACTACAAAGGAATATAAATATTTTACTTCCTAAAAGGCTTTACTCTATATTTAATTCAGAGTCTGTTTGTTACTGTAACATATTGGGACAAATCCCTATTCAATAGTAACATAAACAGAGGTCACTGAATATGCTTTTTTTTCTTAAAACAGGCAGGAAAGTAACTAATATTCCTTCCATCAATCAGTACATGCTCTGCCATTCAATTAATTTATTTACATTTAAAGTATAAACCCCTTAAAATAGGTATAAGTTATAAGAGCAATACTTAAAGCATTCATGAATTCACTAAAAATTAACTGGCAAGCTTTTTTACATGGAAACTATAAATCAAACAAATAAATGACAAAAATCCCCACAGCATACTTTCTGACAGTGGGATTAGTTCTCCAGAACAGCTTATCATATACTGGGGCACATAAGAGATACATATGAAAAATCTGTTGCATTTACTAGGAAGCAGTTATCTGCCAGAATAGAAGGATTCTACAAGAAAACATATAAAATTATAATCAGCTGAGTACTCATTCCTAAGAAGAAAAATCAAGTGCACATCTCACTATAAATACACTCATTTTATCACACTTATTTAATTTCCTTAAATGTACTTCCATGTTTAAACACGTGGATGATGATAATTTCCTCAGCCAAGAAGTTTAAATGGGATTTACTTGGGTTTAGTCTTCAGGGCTATGTTTAGGCACTACATGTAACGTAGTAAAACCTAATGGTGCTCATCATTCATTAAATTCAGGCTTCTTTAGTCGGCAACCTTGCTGTATTTCATCATTTTAGCTAAGGAGTTCAAACCAACAAAGCTGTGACTTTAGGAAAGTCACTGTTATTGTTTACAATTCCTCACTGAAAAATGGCTCAGCAGTGATTCAGCAAATATTTGGTTTGTGTAAATATTAATTCTAGGAAGATGCAATACTTGAAAAAAAAAAAAAAAACGGATTTGCTCCAGAGTAAATGGGCAATTGAATAACCTGGTAATACTCATTAGCATAAATGGAAATTTTCTGTGAATTATTGGACACTAAAAGATGCTCAAATACAGAGTGCCAGAAGAATTGAAAAAAAATGTTTAAAAAAGAAAATCCGTCAACTGGAAAAGCAACATACTGTCCTATAAAAAAATGATGGGAATGGTACAAGAGAGATTTTCCAGTCACTTCTGCAAGTTTTCACCATGTCACCTCACCTTGTTAAGAGATACTTCTTATATTAGGAATGTCAAATGCAAAGAAATTGAATGCAGTATCATTTTTCATGCATGAAGAAAATGTTACTAGAGAGCAAAGAAAGTTACTTTGTAGATTTTTCACCAGTCTTATACATGGTTAAGGACAAATTATTAGCCTTCCTAAGAAATATCTTGTTAAAAGTACTGGTATTTAACTGATTTAGGCATTGCTATTGGTTGATTTTGACTCTCAGTATTTGAAAAATGTGCTAAATGATGGAGAGCAAAAAGTCTGATTTTCAGAACAGATATTCTGTGTACTACTTCATTAACAAAACACCTTTCAGGTGCAGAAAGGTCTCAAAAATGCTGTGACTAGGCAGTTCATAGGATCGTAGAAAGGCTTGGATTGGAAGGTACATAAAAAAGGTTAATTTTCAACAAAACAGGATTCCCTAAATTCCAGCCAACCCTACAGCCATCACTCAAAAGAGATTGTGACAATCTGAGTGACCAAGACTAAGTGTGGAACTGTTCAAGACACCGGAACTGCTGAGCATGAGAAGATGAATTTTAAGGCTCAAATGTAAGAAGTACCACTTTCAGACAAGGCTAATGCAATGTAAGTGTTCTTTTATATTTCATAAACAAACATGTACACAGTCCACCTTGGAAGTATTGCAGAAAGCAGAAAACCTGAATTTATTAACAGTTCACCTTGCACTTTAACTCCCAAAGCTTGCAAACAAAACAAGTTCTGTCTTCAGTATTTTTTCTTACTATTTACTAGTATTGCAGAAAAAGGAAAATACATTTTCAGGTAACATTTGAAACTTACAGGGCTGCTGTAATTTGAGAAAACTCTCAAAGCATAAAGAATCTGGAACTTTCATTCAAATGCACCACCACTTCCAGACACCACCCAATAGGTATGTGCACACAAACATCAGAGCCGCTTGCATCCTGGAACTGGCATAAAGAGGTGTCCCAAAATACACCAGCTGAGAGTCTTCCCTTCAGCACCTCAGCTAACACTCATCAGTTCTTACTTATCATTAACTTACAAAGCATTACTGTCTCCAGGTGAATTTTAAGTCTTCTTTTGAGCAATATTTACCCATATTAAATTTAACATGGTAATTTCAATCAATATTTATTACCCATCCTGAAAACATCATTAATCTCAACTTTCAAGCTGTTTATCTTCCAAATTTGCAACTATTCAAACTCTTGGGAAAAATCCATTAAAAATCCATCATAAGTCCTGTGTATTTTTTTAAAAGATCAATTCACTTCTACCCATAATGCCATCTTCATTTTAGCAGAACAATTAATAAGACTAATAAGCCTTATAATTCTTCCACTAAATTCAATTCTTAAAATTCTTCCTCATCTCATATTCACAGACACATCTCCCATTACTTTGTTAGAAATTGCTTTGATCAAGCTCAAATACGAAATCACTTTTTGTATTTTTTACAGCTCCTTTTCCAATAGCCAGTATTAAAAAAACCCCCTGCATTCCAATGAATGCTTTGTTTTTTCAAGCCTTTTCAATATTTAATGATTTTGACTACTCACCCTGTAATCCATTTTTTCTGTTTTCTTCATGACTATTTTGTTTTCAAACACTGCACTGACATTTTGAAGGCTACTTCTTATATAGCTAATATTACCTCTCTGCAAAAAGCGAGCAATATATAGTAGGGCCATACAAAGTTCCAAGCTATTAGAGAAAACAACTGCATGTGCATAAATTTTGAGAGAGTTTTCTCAAGTTTCAAATTCAACTTCTGAAGCAATCACTGCATTTTAGGAAAAACAGAAATCCAAGTAAGGAAAGACTTCAGGACAGGCAGACCCAGACCCAAGGAGACTTCTTTAAACACAAAAGCTTTCCAACAGCATCTCCCAGGCCTGGAACAGGCAAATTCTGGCTAGGCGTTCTAAAGCAGGGAGTAGGTATATATTTAAAACACTTAACTAAAATTAATTTGAAGTAATTAAAATTAGAAGACAATCTGGATCTTCCCGAAGTCCTAGTATCATGGAATTGTTTAGGCTGGAAAAAGAGTAGAATATTGTTGATGTGGAACAAAGGTAATGCTGGGTTTGTGTAAAATCTTCTGAAGGGTACGGGAGAGGGATCACATTTGAACTGCAGATCCACTCATGAACACAACTGGGAAGTTTTCTGTTTGGTTAGTTTATTTGTTTATTTGTTTGTAACAGGAAAGCTGACTTGCCTGAATAAAAGGAAATGCATGTACAAGGTAATTCTCCCTCTGTTTGACAAGGAAGGTCAGGTGTGGTGTGGACTACAAAATCTCCAAGGAATTGTGCTACTCCTCTTGTCCCTGGAGAGCTACCTTAGATGCAGCCCAGGCCCGAGGCACTAAAGCAGCACCACCACAGGGGGAAGGTTTCCTTACCACCCCCAGTCACTCAGAAAATCCACATCAGTTAAAGTGTACAACTGCTTGGGAGAATTTTTCACTTTAAAGGAACTGTGCTCCATTTGGGCTTCAAAGAGGTACGTTTTATGCAGAGCATCATTCTTTTTTCATTTCTGTCATCCCACATTTGGCCTATGCTCTGCAGCTTCACCAGTATCTTCTACAGCCAGTGAGAATTGTGCTACAAACTGCTGAAACTGAGAACTGATCTCTAAAACACACTCACAATAAAAAGCTTCCCCAACAAGGCATGCAAAGTTTTCTTCAAATTCTCTTAAGAGTCCTCATGATGCAGCCAGCTGGATTTCTTTAAAGGTGACCTAATATATTTCACCAGCTATAACATTTAACTTTTATGCTATGAGTGGATTTCAAACATGCCAGAGCTTTGAGACAAATCTGTCTACACCTTTTCTTTAAAGTGAACACACCAAAAAAATACTGAAAGGACTTGAAAGAAAAGATGTTTTATTAGAACATAAACTTGAAAAACTGTCTTCTCTCTGAAAACCTAGATTCTTTTGAGAGAGAAAGGTAAAATACAGCCATTTGAAAACATATACCTTTTCTGCCCAACTATGTCTTTGCAATAAGGGCCCTTTTCTTCCAGACCTGCTTGGCACACTAGCAATCTTCAATAGTTTTTATGGATTCAACAAACTCTACTTGTTCTCTTCTGAGTTAACAGGAAAATCTTCCCTCTTCTCATCCTGTCTGGCCTAGTTTTGTGTTTCTTCCCCATTACTCTAAGAAAACTTCTCAAGTGTGAGCTCTCCAGTCAGCACATCTATTACTGCCTATCCTATTGTTCCCTGAAAAAGCTTCTCCCATGGCCAGGTGCTCTCAAAGAAATCCTCTTCTCCCCTTCTGAGAACCTCCCCTAACCAAAAAGTTACCTCAGTTACCAACCATGGACTTTACCACAGCATACAAAAAATTATTTTAAAAGACACATTGAACCACTCATTGTGACACACAGACTGACAGTATGTGCATGAAGAATTTTTTGCATGTCCCTTCTGTTTTCAAGGAAATGAGACGAAGTTTCGAACGTCACAAACAGAATAGAACTTGCTCAGCACAAAAGCTCTCTCCCTGCCT
The DNA here is from genome assembly GCA_013400955.1 of Drymodes brunneopygia. NCBI lineage: Eukaryota > Metazoa > Chordata > Aves > Passeriformes > Petroicidae > Drymodes > Drymodes brunneopygia. Next base: position 169,868 of record VZTZ01028247.1, on the reverse strand, counting down.
CAGAGGCTACATTCACAGATGTTTCCTTGCCTTGTTTGTTCCTAACAGGGCACAGATCCACTGGTTGATTGTTTAGCCTGTGTGCCTGCAACAAGACTGGAAGAGGTCTGCTAGACACATCTGCTAGATCTACCCCGAACAAAAGTGAGGGAAGTCAAAATACAGGATGCAGTACATAAAGGTTTAAAGGGTAAGGACAGAAATAGTAACAGTCAACAGTGTAACAGACAAATGGGCCTAGCTGGAAAAAAAAAGCAAGCCCTTGGGTGTACAGTTGAAGGAGACTGCAAGTATTGCTGAAACTACAGCAACTAAAGATATAAGACTTCTATGAAGTGCTTAATATTTTAAGTGAATTGATTAGCGTAGCATAAGAGAACACATCGAATGTATTAAAAGCTGAATAACTGAAGTAAGTGTTAATGAAGAAATCCTAGTAAACATGGATGAGGCTCTGCTAGTGGGATTTTTTTGGGATCACTGTTAAACTAGGTGCTGTTTAACTTCCTTAAAAAGGGTGTAAGAACAGATGTAAACCTGTTTCTGGGAAAAATGAAATTATACAAACACTGGCAAAAAACCCACAAAGCATCTGAGTAGCAAAATCTAGGCTACTCTCAGGAACCAGGGTGAGTCTTCATCTTCGTGCCTGACAGGCACAGGGCTGCTACAGTTCCACGTCCCCAGATCCAGCTGGTGGTGTTCTCAACACTGCAGACAGATACACAGCAAGAAAGAGAGATGGCCTGACAGATCAAATACAGACAGAAAAACAGTGCCTTTATCAGCATCCCTGTGAACACACCGAGCACTCACATACGGCACTGACAGCTCTGCCCTGTTCCTTCTCTCCATCTAAGGGGAATCTCACTCTGCTAGTGGAACCCACACCGTGCCTCTCCCCAGGCTCTGGCCCCCACACCCTGACTTATGGTCCCACAGCAGCTCCTGGCACTCAAATCTCTTCTCCCACTCTCTGGTTAGTTTGGCTTGAAGTTTATGAGCATTCACACACACACTGAAGATCTGAGCGCATCCACAGACAAGGTGGTAGAAACTGGGTTTAGTAAGAACACAAGATAAGCTGTGGTATTCAAGCATCAGGCAGTCTCACCAGCACACTGAGTGGTCAGACAGGCACACAAGATGAGACTCTTTTATCCCTTTATCCCTCTATTTTCTCCCATGCTTGCTCCTTTCCCAATCCAACTTGACTCCTGCCTTTGGTCGCCACATTAACAGCTGCACATGCAGTGAGAGCTGCACACAAAATGGCAAGCTGTGTTTTCCAATGAGTTGCTTACCCTATCAACTTGCATTTTATTATAACTTGGCATTCAAAGCATGAGACAGTTGCTCTGTCACAGAAGATAAGTATCTGTAAAACTAATCAGCACATGCTAACAATTACTGCTGCCGCCCAGAAAGTCTCCCTTCTTTTCTAAGCACATTCTCTTTGCTGCACCACCAATAACATTAGTCATTATTTTTGTAAACCATTCAACCATGCAATTCAGCATTTAAGAAACAATACTCAAGAGATAAGCAGGAATCAGCTTTAACATGTTTCAGGGGAGCTCCTGGGGTAAACCAGTTACTTTTCTGATAAAAGCTTTGGGGAAGTAATGCAGAAAGGCGGGGGAGAGGGGGAACATGGCCTGATCCTGCATGTAACTGTTATCTGAAAAGGAGCATCTCCAAGAACAGGGTTAAGTGCTACTGGTGCTCTTCTCCCTTCCCAGCGACAGCTGAAAGGCTTGTTAAACACAGAGGTTAATATAAAAAGCTTCTGAAGCCCCTAAGACAGTGAGCTTTACAACTTTACAGAGCTTTACAGAGATACAATTTTCTTTCAGCTTTAGGTTGCTAGGTTAATGTTTGGCTAACGATCACACCTATGTATACTCTTCCAATTCTAAATCATTCAAGCAATAAGTTACTTTTCATTTAAAAGCTGACTGTCATTGCACTTTCTTCACAAAGTATTCTCTGGAAACCATTCTGCCATCTGGCTGGTTATTAATTTCCTAACTATTGATAAAAGCAAATTGTCATCATAATACTATCAGGTGTTTAAATACTACTAAGCTGTTGCACCCACTAGTACCTGCAGTAACACACCACATGCAAATGACATGCATCTTTTGAATTTCACTCAAATGTCTGACAGTTTTTCACTGATCTGTAAGGCAAAATCCAAAAACTACTATATAGCCTATGGCACTAAATCCCACAACAACAGAGAGCCTTCTGAAATCCTCCTGCAGTAATTTTAGAAGCATATTAGCTTCAAGGGGTTTTCTGTTACTGGAGTAATTTACTTCTGGTTTCATGAGTGTGAATAAAGATAACTCACAGGAAATCTTTCTTATCTATTCAAAAGAGTATGTTAAACATTGCATTGTCATGTACTGTAGATCTGTGGAGTTGTTTTGTTTTGTTTTTATTCCACCCTCCTCTTTGGAATCAAAGCAGCCATCTTTGTCTCATCAGTTCAATACACCCATCTGACAGCTCCCTTAGCATGGGCCATGTGTCGCTCCAATTCTTTTACTTCCACATAAAAAATCTTGCTCAGACATTAGAAGCTCACCAGTATAATTACAATCAGAGTGGCTTCCCTAAAACATACTTTTATGCTGTTTTTCTAAATTGAATCACTCATTGAGACTCCAAACCACAAGTAGTGGGCTTTCTTCCCCAGTTAAACTACAAATTACTCCAGATTAGTATTCACAGCATTTTTCTTCTGCAGAAACACTTCAGAGACCTTAGACAGGACTTGCTGAGCAAAATTTTAAGCACATCGGGGCCTGTGTTTCACTGATGAGCAACAAGATGGCTCAGGACCTTTACTTTTGAGCTCATGTCCCACAGGAAATCATTGTTATAGCAGCACAAAGGCACACATGCACCCCCATGGCAACTACAGGGCAGTTTAAGCCTTAATGGATCAGCTACTGCACCTTCTGCAGGCCAAGTTAAACACTTCAGTCAACCTATACCATAACAATATGAAAGCTTTAAAACTGATGGAATAGCATATACAGTCAGGGCTATTACTTCCATCTTAAAGAAATCACAAACCAAACAAAAAACCCCCACCACCATGAATTCAATCCGCTTTTAAAATGAAATTTAACACTAGTCTACACCAAGATTTATACATGCCTGTGTGTGCATTTATCAGCTTGGAATATTGCCTTAGTTGGGCTTTGTACAGGAATTAGAGACCCATTACACCTCCATTTCTCAATTTCTTTCTTTTTTTATTTTTAAATGCACTTATACCTTTGCCACAAAAGCAGCTGACAGCATTTTCTACAAATTGGTATATAAAGCCATACTTCACTTATATTTTCTCCTCTTAGGGATCCTGTTACACTTAGCAATGACAAAGAGAAGAATGACATATCTTAAGAATTCAGATTTGTTTTTCCTACTTGATTTCCAAATTCTAAAGCAAGTAAAAAATACAGAGGTATTTGTTATCCAAGGTGTAAGTTATGTGAAAGGGTTTCACTACATGACAAATTAAAAAAAACATTTAAAGCATAAAGATTGTCTTCCCTTAAAGAATATATTAAACTATTCATTCAACATAATATCAGGTCTAAAATAAAATTCTTTTTGCAAAAAAAACCCCTTCCTGGCAGGAAGAAAAAATACTTATTGTTGGCTATTTTATTCTTGACATGGTAACCACTACATTACAATCTATCTTTAAGGGCTCTTATCTAGAAGAGATTACGTCACAAACTACATCACAAACAATGAATACTGTGCAGGTTGCCAATTTATCTGTGTTTATTCACACAATAATTTCCTTCACTGTGGCAACCGACAGACTTCCCAAAGCCATTTGCACACTGATAAAATGGGAATTTTGCTTCTCATTCTTTTTAAAGAGACTTTTTCCAAGCCCCAAACGGAATTGGTTTTAAGTCTTGTACTACTAGGGCTATTTTCTATGTCCTAGTTAGTCTCCGCTTGTATCCACCTTAAATGCAGAAGAAAACCTCTCTAAATCATTTAACTGGTGTACATAATAGTTAACACATTTACCAAATGAACTTCACATTGGGCTTTTTGCCTGTGCAGTCCCATGGAGGATACTGTTTAATGTACTTATTTTCAATTTCTAGTCTGCTAGAGATGCATTAAAGATATTAATTTGGGCCTGATTCATCACTGAAATAAGCCTTCCAGTTTCCATGACTCACAATCCCAGGAATTGAGATTGTCATTCATGAGAACAACAGAATCAGGGTGGGTTTTTTTGAAAAGGGAAAGCATAAGACTCTAATTAACACAAGGGCTTAACGATGTGCTTAAGTACCATTCAGGAAAGCACTTAGATACTTAATTTGTCTTCAATAGGATTAAAAATTCAGAAGGTACATGCATAACATTTCTGCAGGATGCTTTCTGGAGTTCTGAGATCCTGCTATTGCAGGAACCTGACATTTCACAGCTTTATTAAAAATTGCTAATTGAAATGTCATTGTATTAAAGCACAGAATTTTCAAAAATTAAATTTTATATTGAAGGTGGCTGGTGGTCTGCAAGAAAATTTAAGGATTTGTAGCAGTGCTCAAGCAAAAAAAAGTTTGGACAACACTGACTTAAACTCATGACTTTTTTTTTTAGCCCAGAACTTAATCCAGAAGGTAATATTCAGGCATGTGAGTGATTTTAAAGGGAAAAGAGGAATGGGACATGGGCCATGTCAGAGGGCCTTCAGCCAACAGCTAAGACTGGGAAAGATGGCCACATTACACATGGTGCATTCACTGCTATCCTTCCCCACTCCCAGGATGCTATACATATTCTGCTGATTCCTTTTCTTATCCCCATTTCAACTGTCTTTCTCCAGTATGAGGGGCACAAAGCACCCCATACCAGCCCAGTGCCACAGGAACCCACCCCAGCTGCAATGCTCCTGCAGCAGGGAGGAGAAGGCTGATCACAGCACAGCCAGGTAGGTTTTACCACAAATACATACACCTTAATGCTCCTGCCTGTCACTCATCATTAACTTGTTCTGCATCAATAGCTTCTTATTTCTGGCCCCCTGACACTAAGAGCAAGCTGCTGTGTGCAAGCAGGCAGCCTTAAACTGAGCCTTGTATCAAGGTAACCATGAAAAAACAAGCAGTGTAGGCAATAGTTGGGGTGCATGTCAAACCACTCACAAAGCGATGTTTCTTTATTTAAAACATTTAATGAAAAAATCAGCTTCCAAACTGACATTATTTTCTGACTGTAGTTAAAGTTTCGATTCAATTAAACTTCTGTTCCTTGTCTGCAAACACAAATCCTTAAAAACATATTTTCTGAAGCACTAGAGACCTTTTATAGTCATAATGTTCAAAGCCAGTTTCATATAACCAAATAAGCTATGCCTTAACAGCATTTTATGGGACAAAAATTCTATTATAAAACATTATCATAATGATGCAGATTACATTAAAATGTTATAGGAAAATGAAACTTTTACAGTGAATAACTGCTAGACTCAGTTATCCTTTACAGTAAAATGAATACTTTCTGTTTCATTCAGACTAAAACTTTGTGTCAAAAGCAGAAATGCAAAATTTAGTGACATAAATTCATATTTAGACACATAACTTGCCTTTACTTGAGACACTCTGGCATTTATTTTCTCTCACCTCACTTGTTGCCTTTTTATTTTGCCTGCAATTATTCAATCTAATGTTATTTTGGTTTGATTTACAGAACCAAACTCGCAGTTCATTCTCCTGGAGTTTTTGCTGTGATCCTTTGAAGCCTGGCTATCTTAATTCTGTGAACATTTTCAAGTGTTTTATTGGTGAGGTTTCAACTAAATGTACCAAATGTTAAAGACTTATCTGCAATCAGCCCAGGACTAATTTCCCAAGGAAATCATATCAGTGGCAGAAATGAATATACTCAGATGAAAAATTCACTTCGAAACTGGTGGTTTTTTAATCAGCTATGATTACAAGAAATATCTCCAACTCTAATACTTCATCAAGACAAAAATAATCCAGCTCCCATTTTTCAGTGTCGTGTGTGTGTGTGTTAGTACTTTGTGTACAGAAGCATAGAAATTCTAAGTTATTTATTCAAACCAAAATGGAGATCAAATTTAAAAAAGAAAATAATTTAAAAAACAATAGTTTTAAAAACTGATGGCAGATATGGTACTGTAAATACATTTAAAGTTACTTTACTTTGGAAGTTGACTTGTTTTGAAATAGAAGCCCATTCTTCCAGCTTCCTTAAGAGTCCTAAGTCCCTTTTTCAGACAAGGTAGAAAATAAACTATAAACAAAACCCCCCTTAGAAAACATCCACTCTGAAGCACAATGAAAAGCCCAGATCCTGAGGCAAGATGGATTGTTTGCTAAGTCTGCTGTGTTAACCTGAACACTGAGACCACTCATTTGCTCACTCTGTCTTTATTTCACTTGTCATATTCTTTCAATCTTTCCTATCATCTGCTGTACACAGGAGGAAAGTCGAGAATAGTCCACTGGAAAGTGAATGCACACTTGGCTTGCAGATGTCAGCATCTATTTCACGTGCTGCACAACTACGGATCTGTAAGTTCACAGACTGAGGTTTAAAAACACACTGAAAACATCTGAATAAAAATTCTTGTAAAGATATTCCTTCAAGTGTGGAGATATTTTAAACAAATATTTTGAAAGGTCTGCTGAGACACAGAAGTTGCAATGTGGAGTACAACAAACAGATATGTACTGAATGTTCTTTATGCACACAATGAATTACCTACCTGTAATGCCTAGGAAGCTGAGCACCACTGTTTGCATTTTGTTTCAAGTTTACACTTTTTTAACTAAAGAAGTCTGTTGAAAATGAATCCTCTTTTCACTCGCTTACATAAGCCTCTTGAGATACAGACGGGTTTTTTTCATCACTTGAAATGTACTTATTTTAAAAAGAAGGGGGAAAAAAATTTCAGTTAGGCAGCGACATCACCCATTTCATAACACTCAAACTTGATTTTTTGTGGAGATTGTAACTCAACAGATATTGCAATATGATGAACAATTACTAGATAAATACATCTAGGCTATTCCTACTCTTTGCTCATCATTTTTGATAAGGCCTGTCATGAGACAGCCGGCAAGACTCACTAAGCTTTAACAGAATGTAAGTTAATTTCCTGGAAGAATAATTTAAGGGAGTTTTTTATTAAACCCTAATTACTTCTACTTCATTATCACTTCAATAGTTGGATTGGTTGATATCATTATTGTAATGGAGGTCAGTGAGAATTAATCAGTCCAGTCTTACAAATATACTGCTTCCTCTCATCTTTTTATAAGTCTGTTACCTTTTCATGTATTTCAGTAATAAAATTCAGAGAGGTCATACTAGGAAAGTGAAAAAGCAGTGACTGAAAAGGATCAATGGTAGATAAGTTCTCACTGCCTTTTTAAAATAAAAACTTCATCCAGAATTTTAGCCTAGAGTTGTATGGTCTGGAATATTGCTAACATAAAATAATTTAATGTTCAACCTGCTTTAGCAGATGAGAAGAATGTGTTACGAGTGCCTTGGTTTTGTCAGAAGTCAGGGGCAAAATTTTTGGAGTAGATTCTGACAACGCCTACTTCAGGAGTGACCTACAGCTTTGCAAGTCTAGCTCAAACAAGTAGACAGGAATAATCTTGAACTTTTTTTTTCCTAGAATGCTCTGTTTCCCCCTGCTGAGTATTTTCAAACAAGATTAATTTACATGATTACAATTTATAAGCTTGTTCCACTGATTTAGAAATCTTTCCACTTGGTTAAAAAATTGCTGTCTTGATACCCTCTGAGTAAACTTTTCATAACCAGTAGTCCATGATAACTACTGTTATCCAATCCTTCAGAATAAAGAGCAGAGGAGGAAACAAAGGACTAGCAAAAGAATAACATTCTACAAAACCTAACTCCTTTGAAAACTAGAGTTGCTGAAAAAAAATATTTTTATGAAAAGCTAGGATTCCTATGAAAGGATAAGTTGGTTTGGGTTTGTTTTTTGTTTTATTTATTGTAGCTAATTCCCTGTGCTATTATTTTTAACAACTACTGGCATTTATTTCACACCTACAAAAACTAGTCTAAGATTCTCACAGTTTATCTGTTGAATTCTTTCTTTAAATTTCTGAAGTTTCTTGTCCTACACATTCTACTTAACTTCTTTCCTCCATCAGGGATGCCAGCTTCATAAATCCCTTTGTTTTCCTCCTGATCATCTCCCTGCATACCTTCCTTCTGACCGAACATTCAACAACCCAACCTTGTTTGATTATTCAACTACATCAGTTCGAAGGGGCATTCAGTGTATTAACAGATTAAAGAAATGAGTTGCTGAACCTTGCTGTTTCCTCTGCCTTGAATCCTGATTCTTTAATTTCTGTAATGGGGGATACAGCTACCATAATTTCTAAAACTGTAGGTGCATCATGTACATAAGCATTTGAACTGTCTGGTTTGTCCAGGTGCCAGGAACATTGCTACATGGAAGATAAAGCTTTTGAACCTCATTAGAAGTCAGTAAAATTCTACGAATAGCAGCATAAACCTGATCTAAACACAGAACCAGGGTCTTAAAACCACAGAAGGCATTCATATCCTTATATCCCTCAGTTACCTGTCCACCCATTATGTGTCCTAAATTATTGTGAGAAAAGCATTCTTTAGATATAGTGATTTTAATTCTGCATTAAACAACAAAAATAGTAGTTCATACATTTAAAATCTCAAAAGATTTTCCAGCAGATGAAGAAACAGTCATTGAGCCAAAATACAAGCACTTCAGTTATTCTCTATAGCATTTTTTTTCATCATATCTAAAGAGAACTTTTTCTTCTTTTTTTTAAGAGCAAAACACTAGTTCAGTCCATTAAAAAAAAAATCTGAAAACACTGAAGATTTTCTGAAAAAAAATGCTGGTTAAGGGTTTTCAAATGCCCAAGGAAAATCATTACCAGGAAATTACTTTTTAATCAAGCATGAGGAGGAAAGTAGAAAGTACTTTATTCCCTATAACAACATAACACGTGCTTAAATATTTAGAAACATTGTTTATACTTCAAGAGAGACCTTATCTCCAGAAATAACTAGAATTCTCTAATGTTTAGCTTATATCCACAGGGAGATTTAAACTCTTATTTCCCTGCAGCTTGCCTTTGCTTACAAAACTGTAGCATAAAACATGAAATCATTCTATTTTTTATGATTTTTCATTTAAGTTAGTACAGCAAGTCCTAGCAGCAACTTTTATTTTAGCTATTTGAGGATAAGAAGAAATGGATACTTAGTACTGTAATTATTTAACGATGACTCTGATACTTCAGTAGCACAGATAAGTAGTATTTTAGGGTTGGATGTGTCACAGAAGTTCAGCTAATATAATAATAGAGCAATATAAACATTCACTGTTTTTAAAATAGTTGTCATTTTAACAGAAAATCCAGTCGAAATAATATTGAGCAGTCTACTTAAAGCTCTATACTTATACAATTTTCCCTACCCTTCTGATTTGTTTTTCCACAGATTTTCACATAAACATGCTGAAGATTTTATTCTCCATATGGTTAAATTGATTCTAGGTAAGAAGGGATTCCCAAATAATACAGATCATCCCTAAAGATGCTGAAAAGCCTGACTAGTGCCCTTGTACACCTTAATGGTGACTTGGTTTCTAAAATGAAAGCCTTGGAAATGGGGGACTTTCAATGTCAATTGCCAAAGAACATCTCTATTTCTTCAAAAGCAGTCTTCAAACTGCATTGCCTGATAATATTTAGAAATTTTAAAAACTATACTTAGTACTGTTGGCAAGTAATATCAGAATATTATCGTTTATAAATTACTGCAGAGTAAAATTAATTGGGAGAGAAACTTTCACTCATACAGTGTTCTGTCTCTGAGCAGACACTGAAGAGGAGTAGTTCATGCTTTCTGAAACTAAATTCCCTAAAGAATAAAAAGGACTTTTACCAGGTTTGCACTAATATAAAGAGAAACTCCACCTGGAAGTTTACTGGAGTGAGAAAGATAACAACACATTCTAAGGAACATCAACATCTGTCATCTCATGCAGGAATACATTCACTGTGTCTGGTGCATTTCCTTGTAATCACCCAGTGCTGAGTGCAAACATCCATTATAAAAAGTTTGTATTTTACCAATGCCTCCCTCACTAAGGTTTTTTCATATTTCAAGGAAAGTTTTAGACTGCACATTTAAGTCAGCATTGGTGTTTTGGAGTGGGAAGCAATATAAGCGTCCTGTTAGAAATCATAAACTAGCTTAAGAACTTCCCATCTTTATTTCACATTCTGCCACTGTTTCATTATCTCAAGTAAGTCACTTAACCTGCACAGGTCAATTAGAGAGTCTGTAAATTATGCAGGACACCACAGAGCCTCCTGGCTGTTATAAAGTGTTTCTCATTTCTGGGAAAAACATTTGACATTCTTGGATATATAAGTGTAAATTTTATTACTGACAGGTAATGAGAAATTAGCTTATGAGGGCCATGCTATGTGCTGTTTGCAGTTATCCTGTATGATAAATGATTCTCCCAAATAGTCATCAGTTATCAATGTCACTTTTCTCAATCCCTGCCCTGTTCTTCATATTTACAAGCTTTTACATTACCAAGCAAGAAGACAGGCATGAAACAAGGACAGTAACTGTCAGTTCACACAGAACTGAAACAGAAATGTGGGCAAAGCATCCACAAACACGATGTAGACAGTTCATTTTGTTCCGAAAAGTAAAACAAATAGCAACTTTTTAGTCATGGTTACTATGTCCTTAATTTTCTAGCTTCCTGAAAAGCAGAAATAAGCTCCCTAAGTAATACTCAGTCCAAATACTTATCTTACATATACTATTTATTTGACAGGTACGTTGAAACCAAGCCCACTGAAGCTGTTTGTATGTGTTTTACTATTTCATTATTACTACCAGAAGCGAGACACAGAAAGACTGTTTACTAGAAAGTAATAAGCAATATTTGGCATTAGCAGGCATAATAGATACCAAGGTCATCAACTTTCAGTAAGGGAATACACTTTGATTGCTTGACTCACAGGAAACAGCCTGTTACTAACACCTTCTTCTGGGCTTTTCCCCCCCCCCTTGTTTTAATTGAAACAGGAATAAACTATTTTTCAGTTTTGCTAAACGAACAGAAAAAAAGATCATGCTGACAGGAAAAAGAAAAGGTCTTTTCTCAGGAGACATTTCTTAAGTGCATAACCTTCAATAACCTTTAGCTTCTCCAGGTACAAAATTTTAGTCAAATGCAATTGTTTTTTAAATGGGCAAAAACTGTCTGAACTATTACGGATACCCAGTATCTTCTGCATCAGTCAGAAGCTACTATGAAGCATTTCAAGGCCTACCTCTGTAGGTCTTGCTCTTTAAGCCCTACAGATCCATACTGCTACTGAACATGATTTACACATTTCTACTGTGCTTTCCTGTTTCTGTCCTATGAGGCTGCACAATAAACCAGAGTAAGGACCCAACTGATGTCCTGCTTTCTCTGTTGTTGGGTTGTTTTTTTTACTGCTGGTAATGTGCGAGAAGGTGGTGTCCTATCCCCAAAGGCACTAGCAGGCCCTACTGTCCCACCCTGAACTCTGCCACCCCATACCCCTGCTATCAGTCCCTGCCCCAGCAATGCTGGAGGTGTGCCTGTCTGAAGCTCTGTCTCTGGCCCCTCCTCCTCTGGCTCCTGCCCTGGGCCTCTAGTTGGACCCTGGACCTGGGACTTCCCTTTGAATTCCACTAGTATGGCATTATTCCTCTTACTGGCTCTGCTGGCTGCATTTAGATGCCGTGGGACTGTGCCCTATCTGGGAGGGCACAGCCAGTGCCAGCCCTTGCTGCTCCCTAACAGAGGAAGGAAGGCGTTGATCAAGGTACTACAACCATATGTGAAACTACTGCCGAAAAACTAGGCTTCATCTTAGCTAATCCATAGGAAATAGTTATAATGTCTGTATTTCCTCTCCAGTATAAACCTTAGTAAAAAACTGAAATCCTAAGTAACACTGATATTTAACAAATCCTGTCTGTTACGTGAGATAGCACATACTGAAACAAAGAGCTATTGCTTCAGGTCTTCTGCAAAAGCAGTTACAGCAAAGTTAAACACTTCTATCACATTTTAATGTTTGCAGTGTAACAGACAGAGGCACTTCATTAATTTCAGTGAGAAAACTTATGCAAGAAATCCATCCCTACACTGATAATGCTGATCTTTTATCTATCTTAGGAAAAAAAAAATGATGGCCCTCACAGGTCTTGTGCTAATGACAGTCCAAGAAAACTGACAGCGATGAACTGATAGGGTCTACCTCCAACACAAAAAGTAACAGCAGTGTGACCTACCTATCACATTTCTTTCAAGGGATGATCTTAAAGTACAGGAAAATAGGAGGTGAATGCTGAGCATCATCGTGAAAGACTTCTAAAGCAGGACCTATTCCACTCCATTTCAGAATGAGGAAAGGTAGATTCATTTGACATAAGCCAGAAAAGCCTCATTTCAACTTTATATTGCTTTAGAATAAAAAGAAACTACCAGAAAATACCCCAAAGAACTGCTCTAAGAGTTTTAGCATGCATTAGACTTGAATAATGTTAACATCCAGTCTTCCAACATCTTATTGGATATTTAATTTTTGAAACATCCCCTGCCTTCTAAATTCTGTTCCAGCAGAATTTACTACAAATTTTACTGACCACAGAGCATGATTTACAGACTTGTCTGCTCAGACCACAACATGATCTTTGTCTGCTCATAGCACAGATTATTCTGACTCCCATCACAGGACAATAAGGGACATTTATTAATTGGATGGTGTCTTGAATTAGACTTCAAGGATGATTGCTGACAGACAGTACCTACCACAAGACCACAAAATAAGTATGTACTTTTCCTATTTTCTAAGCACCCTTTTCCAGATGTATATTGTATTTGCTCCTTCCACCCAGATGATCTTACTCAGTATGTGTACTCCCTTGTCCTCCTTCTGACTTAATTTCCTACACTTAAAAACAGTTTTCAGTTTCCTGCATCCTTAAAACAACAAAATGTTGCTTTACAATATGATGTAGCTAATCAAAAAAGACTAGAACTCCAAGAAGAACCTACCTTCGAGCCCTAAGTCTCAGCAACATTTCAGTTCCTCTCTTGTCTCTACTGAGAAACACTGCAAAATACAGAGGGGAACAGCAGGAACCTCAACTGTGGCAATACCAGGCTGGATCTGATGTCACCCTACTCCAGCAGCTGGCACCCTGCCTGTGCCCAAAACAAAAGAAGCCTTGAGAAGATAGGGGCTACTAACCCTAAAGCCGTGTTTATCTTCTGTCCTCCAGTAGTCAAAAGAATAAAAAGGAGGCAAAAAAGCTAACACTCCCAGCTTAGGGACAAAGCATGCTACACCACAATGCAGCCATGTGGACCACACATCTTTACTGCCTTGAATTTTTCCCTTTAGCTGTATGTGTGGTAGCACTCAATAACAGTTCTATATTTAGTACACCAGTATTTAAATAATATGCTACTTCATTATACAATTGTTCATACAGAAGTAGTTCATTTATTATTTTAAAGGCTGGGTTTGGTTTACTGGAGTTTGGAGGGGTTTTATAGCTTTTTGGTTGGGTTTTTTCAAAAGAAACCTGGTGTTCCACTCTCACTGACCAGAAGTAACACATACGTTTGAAAAGTGCTGCTGTTGGAAAACACAGACTATTAAGAAACATAGTATCTTCATCCAAAGAAATAAAAACCAACTGAACAAAAAATCAGTCTCCCCAAATGGGAAGTGTATTCCCATTTGAGACTCAAAGTAAACGTACAAACTATGTGGAACTGCACCGTGAAACTACATTCCTATAATGTAACAGAGTTATAAATATAACCCCCAAATTAAGGGAACACAACTGAACAGAATTAGCTGCTCTTTTATTCCTGAAAAAGGATGTGAAGGCAGAGGGATGAGCAGTAAGAGAGCAGGAGAGGAAAGAAAGACATGGCAAAATCATTTTATCGTGTTCTCTGCATAACAGTTCATCATTATTTACGATTACAAACAACTTATGCTCCCAAAGTACAGTGCAGCACAATTCAGTTGTGAGCATTTGGATACATCCAGCCTAGAATGAGAAAATAAGGTTCAGGTGAAGTCCATGGCAGTAATGGACATGATTAACTGGAATTCTGCTTAAGCCCCCCTTGGACACAATGTTGGTTTCTTTAGTCATTACTAACAATTAACATCTTGTCTAAGTTTTAAGTATGCTGTCATCATAACTTCCATAAGGAAGTGTTGTCTTATTATAATAAAATATTTCTATTTTAAAAAAAAGTTTAAAATTACTTAGAAATTTCATTTCCAATGATGAGATATGTCTCTTGTAAAAGACCATAAGAATATCTGAGGCAAAATACTTTTTGACACCATAACAAAGAATGTACTGAACAAAGAAAAACAGTAACTAAAAATTTAATTACCATGCTATAATTAACATGTCATGTATAACAAACTATAGAACTGTAGACAAAGAATATCAGATGAGGGCAAAACTCAGTGTTATCTGCTATTTGCACCTATTTAGCAGCCAAAAAACTGCAGAAAACTTTTATCAGTTTCTAAAGACATGTTTTTTCACAATTTAATCTTGACATGGAAAGAGACAGGTATTATGAAGCTTCGCATTAGGTATCGAAGCATTGAAGAATGCCTTGGAAAAAAGCAGACTAATATTATTTATCTTGAATATAAGAAATGCACCTGTGCATGCAGAAACCAAATCTCTTCATGTGCTCATTTCAAAGTAAAGGCAACTACCTTCCTCACAATATCCTGTGGCTCAGCAGATGTATTGAAAATCAACATGGTTATACCCAGTTGCTAGTCAGCCCCTCTGGAGTTGAAGCACACGCAGCCATAAATATTAATGTGTGTGCTTTTCTAGACCTATCTTCAAGTATCCCATCAAATTTTCTTCAAATGAGAAAGAACATAAAGGAGCACATTTTAATAGGCAAAGCAAAGCAAAGCTCTGCTTTTTAACTATTAGGTAAAAAAGGATATCCCAGAATCCTTTAGGGAATTTAGCAGACTGTGCTTCCCTAGACTCTGCATCACTGATATGTTTAAATGCAGTACACCAACAAAGCTTTCACTAGGAAATGAATCTCTGAAAAATAACAATGCTTAGAAAAAAAACAGAGAGTTAGAGGTGGCAAAGACAGAAATTTGGCACACAATAAACAAACATGACAGCTGATGTGAAACATAAAGTCTGTGTGTGGCTAGGGGACTCAAAACAATTTAGAGAGGCACTATGAAGACTTTCTGAACATTGAAATCTCATGCACATACTGAGATTAAAACAGAAGGATGAGAGAACAAGATTCTTGTAAATAAATATATTCTCCCAGGAAGGGGGAATGGCACATGAAGTGTACAGAACAGAACAAGAAAAGAATCTTGAAGTAACAAAACACCACAATCTCAAAGTAACAAAACTGAGTGTTTCGGCAATTAAAGTTTGCTTTCATTACAAACATCTCTCACTTAACAACCACAGCACAAAAATTAGAGCTTCTATAAGGCTTCAGCCTTACTACAATATTGAAAGGTTCTTAAAAGGCAAAATAAAGGAAATTCACACCACCATAAAAGCAGCCTACCTATTAACACACAAAACAGTGGCCTCAGGTTCCATTATTTCAGATGCTTTTCTTTTCAGTATGAAGAAGATTCACCAGTGAAAGAAATTAGGCAGCCTGAGATTAGACCAAAGGATCTTTCTATATTCTTTATGCTCTATTACACAGCATAGGCTTTATTTGACAGCTACGAAATACAAATAGTAGCACTGCAGTATACATTTTTATTTCCATATTACAGGTGGAAAAGTAGCATCAGTAGCTTTGCCAAAGGAGAATTTTCATTTGAATGACAGAAATATGGGTTAATAAAAGAACTCAGAGGAGCTCTTTTCGGGAACTTTAAAGGCAAATTCATGAATTGGAAAGAAACCCACAAAACTTTTTATTTCTGTCTGGCTAATTTCACAGGTGCTTTGCTAAATATCTTTCAGTATCTCATAACAATTACAGATTTCAGATTCCAGGAGTAAAACACTTTGATGACAATTTCTTTATGATCCACTTGCTGCCGAGTCAGAAAATCATTGCAGTTTAGCGAAACTGACCACTACCATATCTCCATAGGGGAATAATTTGGTAGAAAAGGATGCATTTAGTCTGAACCTTAATGCTACAGAGAATGTCAGCTCAGAGTTGGAGACATTTCCAATCATTCAGGCTTGAAGAGGAGATAAGAATGATGAAACTAAATGGAAAGCTGGACAAAGTTAATTAACACAGATGTGCACCTTCAGAGAAATACTGATATCCCGCTGGTGCTGCGCAGCGGTGAAAACTACACATAATATAAATCTATTTTTTACAGGTAGAAATACTAATGATTGAGTTTATTTATTAAAGGTGCAAATTCTAATGGCTTTTTATTTTTTTTTTAATTGAACTTTTTTTCTTTACAGACTAGCACAGAAGTTAAAATTACCTGTTTTAATGCTTTATTTTAACTTAAATGTACAACTGGATGTAGACACACTAAAACATGGGTAATTTAAATTCAGTGGGCACTATAATATATCCTGGCAAAATACAGCTTTTCCTTGCTGTACCTAAAATAATAATTAAATTCTTACTGATTATACAATTGTTATTACTGCTATACAAAAAAGCAGGGAAAAAATCTGCCATGCACTCATAAAACTGCTTCCATTTTGCAAGCCAAGTAAGTAAAATGCCTGAATTGAAATTTCTCCAAACAACTTTCTGCCTTCACAAATGTGCCTCACGCTAAAATTAAACATGGCAAGAACACCATAGCACACGTAACACCTAAATGTGATTGCTGGAAGATGTAACACATCTTTTTATACATGGTATATCAATTTATTCCACTGTAAAATTTCAAGCTACGGAATGCCTCAAATTCCACATAGCACATTGTGCATTCATGAAGGGAACTTGATGCTGTTGCTGATCAAGTCTACTCTAGAACACAATGACTTCTTTGTTTCTGACGCATAATCATTTCTATTGTTGCTACACAGTGAGCTTCCAAAACTCAAGTAACATCTTCACTTCGTCCTGCCTGATGCTTTTTAGATTAATCAGTTCCCAGAGGCACTAGCTCAAGAGCAGGTGCACAATATCCAACTCATCTCCCTAGAACAGGACCGTCATCAATTATCATCCTGGATCTTCCAAAGGTGTTTCATTCAATGTGTGGCTGCTTAATAAGGAAACTTCATAAGGAAATACCAAGAAAAGCAGCAAGTTTTACATCCCTTTCCTCAGGTCCCTGTTAGCTTCTGTAAAGAAGCACCCTTCCTTATTTGAGATCCAGATGAGCTCAGAATCCTCCTCTGAAAGCCTGTCCTCTCTTTCAGTTTCTTCTTGGGATACCATCTGTAAGAAATCATGACTCCACCCTTTTAAGCAGCCCTTTCCTATGGTGTGAGAACCACTGCGTATGTGCTGTAGTCACTCCAACAGTAATTTCCTTTGATTCCTATTGACTGAAAACTGCCAAAATACTTTGGACATAGAAGACAGGACCAGGGACCTGCTTCTCTTCACCTTCTGTTTCCTCCCAGAGCTTTCTCAAATGCCTGACAAATGTAAATTTCTCTGCTACAGAACCATTTCTACAACAGCTCACATGAAGAAAGAGGGCTACTGACCAACTTAGGTTCTCATCGTTTCTTTGCATCTGTGAGATATGAATGTAAAAAAGCTTCAGAAAGAAGCATCTCTAAACTCCTTTGAGCAGTGGTCTTATCACACAGGCCTGGCATAAAAGAAATTTGCCTCTAGCAAATTTCCATTCCTTTCCTTTCTTTTGTAGCTCTCAAAATATAAGTAAGGGAATATATTAAGGATCATCCCATTGTCATGATGTCTTTGATCTATTTCTTGTGTAGCTGCAGGAGAGAGACATGCTGGGAAGAACAACACCTGACTCCCAAGTTCAGGATGGTGCCACCGTGCTCAGCTGCACACGCATCAGGCACTGGGAGAACCCCCCTGCACTACACTGGGACTTAGATGGTGCTCCAGCTAAAACCAGAATGACAAAAGAGTTGACTGTGACATCTAGAACAGGTGAAGACTGTAAGAGTATGGGGGAATCAGGAGCTCAAATGTGGCAGATGTTCCTCCCCTCTAAGTCATGGGGAAAAATGAAATGGTAAAAATTTAAATAAGAACACAGACATAAGAACTTAATGCAAAATCACAGTATATGAAGCTACTGGTGAGAAAACTACATCTGTGGCTTCCATGTTCTAACATGAATACATGTGTATTTAAAAGTGTTTTTCCAATCTGTTACACGCGAGAAGCACAGAAATGTGATCAGTTGCTTGCAATTATCACAAATATTTGATATTATTAGCTACTGCAACATTGTGACTTGGATAATTACCCGCACCTGCTTTCTCATTAAATGACTGTGTACATAATTACATTTTCAATGAGGTCCAGACACCTTTTTCCCTTTGTGCTACTGATTGGAAATGTGACTTCTAGACAGAGAAAGCATTATGTCAGCTGGTGAGGGAAATAAGTCTATTGCTTTAACACTGAGAACAAAAGTACTGAGCCCTTTAATTCAGCTCATGAAGTTCATGTAATCACTTCTTCCCTGACACAGAGTTCTGCAAATGACTATAAAGGATTAAGACTGTCTGAAATGCTGGGAAATGAAATTGCTTCAAATACCAGAAGACTTACACACAAAACAAAAAACAATCCATCCAGTTTGCTTGTGCACTAACCTATCTCTGCTGCCACATTTCCCACATGACAAACTGCCGTATAACTTTCCTCACCATGGGAGCAAAAGCCCAAGAAGTGTAGGCATCTGGGAGCACTTGAAGCCTCATGCAGCATTTAAAGACCTCTGCCTCAAGTCAGTGACTTTCTGGCCACTCCTATTACAGTCACAACTAGACGTGCCAACAACATACTATCAGTCATCAATGCCTGCCAACAAATCAGGTGCTGTAAAAGCATATGAAAAATCTCCCATAAATCTAATTGAGATAAGAAATTCCTCTTAAATTTCAGAAAAAAAACCCTTTCAAAAATATGTACTGATACTTTGCAACATTTGCTCTCCTAAAGAGAAGTCATGGAGTCTGTCTCCAGCTCACTGGCATTTTCGCTATGCCTATGACTATGATCTTGTCATATAGAAGAACTGTCTTAAAAAGATAAACTACTAACTAGGAAACAACTGACTTGGGCCCTGAAATGGAGGCAGTCACGTTCCACATTTTAAAGCCTGCAGATGCAAGGAAAGGTTTTGATCCACTTTTATTAGTTTTTAAAGGGCAGGATGGATGAGAAGAAATCTAATGGGATAAGCATGAGACTGAAAGAAAAGCCCTGAAGACTGCAAGAAATTAAGAGGCTTTTTTTTCCAGTAGATTAATTACTAAACAAGAAAAAGCTTATTTAGGAATACTCTGATTATTTTTCTTTCTCCTGCTCTTGCAATGCAGTGAGTGCAGCTCCTAGAGGAGCATCTTCAGACTCGCTGTTTATTCACAGGCTTTTTACTGGCCACAGCTTTGCTTGAACTGGTAAAGCATTTTCATCTTTCAAAAGCAGAAAACAGCCAGGCAGACAAGCACAAAAACTGTATTGGCACTTAATACGAGTCTGCTAAATCTGGAGCAGAAACTCCAGTGGTTTCAGGAAGACCCCCATGGCAGGGTGCAGTAACACGCCTTCCTAGGGAACCCTACACTAACGCATGTGCTACTTGGTTTATATTTCCACAGAGTCTTAATCTACCCAGATTAAAGTTTCCTGAGCTTCATCTGCATGTCTCGGGTATATCCCCAGGAAAGAGAATTTACATTCTTCGTGTGGTTTTTTGAACCAAGAGCCATTACCAGAAGTAACTTCTGGTTACAAACCTTCAATTTTCTTTTCCAGACAATATTCCACTTGAAAAATGCCACTTCACTGGAAGGTATTGTAAAAAAGTATTTTTTTACTGGCTTTACAACATGAAGAAGAACTTTGTCTCTCTCCTGTCGGGATACTCCTACCTCATCTGAAGGAACACATCATGAGTTAGTCCAGGAAGGGAAAACAAACACATGAACAAAACCCCAGTTATTCAGAGTACTTCTATTTTAGATTTAGCAGCGAAATCTGAAACTAGATTCTGATGCACTTAATCAGCAGGATAGTGCCTGGCACTATGAGTGGAAGACAGGGAGGGAGACTGGGTTTCTGATGTGTAACAAAAAAGAACTTTCTTATCCCAAAAATTTTTGTTGTCAAGAAATCCATTTCAAACCCAGCTCCACTGTCTAGCTCATTATGTTAGTTGCTTCTCAGCATATATGATGGCAGGTGTTAGATATAACCTCTGCAGGAAGCATGTAATCACAGCAAGGTAAATGAATTAGGTTAGAGGACTTGCTTAGCACTCTGTGGCACTACATGGTGCTACACAGAATTACCCTCAGCAGTCAAGTTTATCTTCCAGGTTGCTTTGAGAATACTCTGGTTTAATGAGAATTAACTTTCCAGATCTTTCATGTACTTTCTGTCTTCTACAGAAGAGGAAAGTTCCTCAAACATTAAAAAAGTGCTGTAATTTATTATATCATCATATTTCAGTCAAACATCTTGAACAGATCTTTATCAGCTACTGGTTCTTTTAATATAGTGTCACTCACTTACTTCCATGACTTGGAGCATGTTCTGCAATTTAGCACTCAAATATGAGATGGCTGATGGAACGCGTAATAAAACAAGAAAACTGATATCCTAGAGTTACAGCTCTGAACACTACAGCAAGCCTGTTACTTCAACAGAAAATCTGCAAATCAGTCATCTACATTAGGTATTGCTACCTCATAACCACACTGTTCACATTCAAAATAATTTGTTCTGAAAAGTGCAAACTGAAAGTCATATATAGAGAACATCTAAACAAAGGGTTAAGTAAATAATTAGCACTAGTTTTCGGAAAGCTCTTGGGCATGCAGGCAAAATACATGATAATAATTTGCCTAGTTCACCTACTAAGCAACCTAGGAATGTTGCCTGTCAGTGATTCAGAAAGAAGGATTTCTGATGCTGATTCATCGTTTACTTCCCTTTGCAAGAATGACAGATGCTCAATATTTATAATAAACCCAGAATTTGTGCCAGGTGCTGAAATCTGTAAGTCAGGTCAGAAGTTACAAAAATGATCGTAAGATCCATACAACAAGCAATACCTCAGACACAGCTGGAGGCATCATTCTTGTTGTTGAGCAGACCTGTTAAGCACACCACTCAGTAAGTCTTTAGGTGTGTTTTTAAAGTAGCCAACCCCTCCAGTGCTGGCACCGTAGCCATGGCAGCACAGAGCTGCCCTGGCTCCCTGCTCAGGTGGTTTGCTCTGTCTGACCTCCATGCTGCTCTGTATTAGCAGCAACTGGTGTTAACTTACACAGTTAATTGGAAGCTGGAGCTGCTTGCCAAAAGGCATGTCCTTAATGGCTGCAGCTATTATCTGGGTGTGCAATAAAATGCCAAACATGCTACTGTTCCAGGTCTAGAAAATTCTATGAAAAAATTTAACACAGAGAGCAAGCTGCAACTCCCACATCTTGATAGCTTTATATTATCTCTAGATACCATTCAAATGAACTAAAAATGTAGCTATTTAAAGTAATATGGAGGAAAACAGGATTGAGTAAGAAATTTATTTAATTCTCCTTAATATCAATGCAAGCAGAAGAAAAGTATCCCTGCTAACGTACAAAATGCGATACAGCATTAAAATGTACTTAATGATATAGTAAAAAAATCGAAGAACAATAACTTTACATAGTAAAACATTGCAGTTGGCTTGAACTGCACACTTGCCAACTGATCACTTTATCTCTTTTTAAATGGATCACAACTCTTCTATGCACAATTAAACAACAATGTACATTTTTCACACAACTACTTCACATTCTATAATATTAAACACTCCTCTGAATCACTGCCTTGTTTATAGAATATCTGCTAGCTCTGCATGTCTGGTTACTAGGTATCAAAAGGCCATTTTAAACAATAATATAAGCATTATCAACATTTTCTGCAGACATTTCATAGGCATTAAGCAACACTACATATTCAGAATACAAATAAGCATACTAGGCCATTCAAAAAATCAGATATAGCCATGAAAATCATATATTATCACCTCAAATAGCACAAACAGAATTCTCATCCTGACTCTGACCAGCACTGCTTTAAATACAGAAAGCTCCATTGCAGGAAACATCCTTTCAAGGCAGTGAATGGCAGCCTGTGAAGATTTGATTTATATTTAGGTTTGAACTGTTTTAAAATGAATGAAAGGCTGATGTCAGTGACTCATTGCAAATGCAATGACATGCCCTCAGAGATATCAAACCAACCACTGCATCGAATAAAAATGATGCTACTGTCTTCTAGAAATCAAGTGGAACTGTGAAACACCATAGAAAGATTTTACACAACTGAACACAGTGTTTTGTAAAAAAATATATGGACATGAACAGAAATGATATCCAGTAAATGACAAATACAGAAGACTCCTGACAATATTTGTATTTCCTAGAGTAATCCATAAAATTCTAATTGCATTACTGTCAGTGATGACTTACTGTAGCAGTATCTGAACTAACACAAGTATCTTCAAAAAAACCCAAAACAACCTCTTTCCATGGGACACAGTCCTTCAGGAATGTATAGCTCCAGTGAACCCACAGGCCACAGGTCCTGAGATAAAATCTGCCCCTGTGTAGATTCCTTTCCATGGACTGCAGTTTTCTTCAGGAAATCTCCACCTTTTCGTGGTGTGGGGTCATGCACAGGCTGCAGGAGGATCTCTGCTCCACCATGGAGCTCCATGGGCTGCAGGGGCACAGCTGCCTCACCATGGTCTGCACCTGGGCTGCAGGGGAATCTGAGCTCCAGTGCCTGGAGCACCTTCTCCTCCTTCTCCTTCTGCACTGACCCTGGTGTCAGTAGGGCTGTTTTCTCTCTCACATTCTCACTTCTCTGACAGGTGCTGCCCAGTGGCTTTTACCCATTCCTAAATATTCTATCCCAGAGGCGCACCCGGAGCTCAGCTGTGCCCAGTGGTGGGTCCAGTGGCTGTGCCCAGAGGTGTCCAACATGGGGCATCCCCAGCCTCTTCTCATGGAGGCCACACCTGTACCCCACACCTTGCCAATAGTGTAATCTACTCTTTGGGCATATTTTTCTGAAGACATTAGACAGCAACTAAAGAGCCTACAGTTAGCTGTAACTGTAAATCTGTATTATATAAACACATTAATATCAAATTGCTGTAACTGTTCCACAGCATAATGCAAGATGGCATTAATAATGACCAAGTGTTTCTGTAATTACAGCTGTGAACACTATTTTAAACACACATTCCTGGAACAGAAAGACAAGGAGAAGACAGAGGCTGAGAAAAGGGAAGGGCTGCTCTTCCAAACAACATTTACTCCATCTGACTCACAGGACATTTGAAACAGAAGTGCAGTGGATTAACAATGTTCATTTCATTCATACGAATATATACAGAGTAAAGCCATACATGTCATTACTTACTGGGTCTATTTGACACAATTTCAGATTAGTACTGAATCATTAAAGGCCATGCTTACATTTATCAAGGAAATCAGAGCACTAGCACCCTACTAACTATAGCGGTAACTTCCTATTTCTGTGCTACAGTAACAATCCAACAGGGATTAAAGTCCATTGTAAGAAACACTTCTGGGATTTTTTTTATTATTATCTTTGATACAGTTTAGTAATTTTCATCTATAATAAGATCTCAAGTACTCACAAACATGTAAACTGTGTGTATATTGAAGCGTGCACACATATGCATGAATCTTATATGACATTTCTTTTGGCCCACTGAAATAATGTATCAAGCCAAAATATTTATCTGTCTGAAGTGCAGCTATGGTCCCAGCACTCTCATGTGGATTAGAAGAAATCAAATGCTATAACTTGTGTACTTCCCCCTGACTGCCACCAAATTATACAAAATACTATATATCGACATCAACTCACTCACTGGAGCATGTTGCCTGAAATTAGGAATGTTATGTGCATTAATTTTTTTCTTCTGACAAGGGAATACAGAACTGAGAGTTCTTGTTTCAGTCTAGTATTACAACATTGTTGCAAAAAGCATTTTGCTTTCAAGCCAAGAATTCCCCACAAACCATTAATTTAAGATGTTCTATTCATTATCTTCTGAAGTTATTTCTTCCTAAATATGTAGCTCAGAAACTGCTGACAAACTACTTGAAATCATTTTTTAAGTGTATCACATAACCCTCTGGCTAAGGCTAACTGAAAACCAATTAAAATCATTAAGATGATGATTTGAACAAGAACAGGAAAAAACTGTCTAGATGAAATTATGAGGAAAAATTAGATACCACTTGACTAAATCGTGCCATTAGACACAGTGCTTCTCATTTGCAACAAAATGAGCATTTCTTTCCCTCTCAAAGGGGTTTTTGACCTTTTAAGGCACCAATATCCTCAACCCTCCTCAGACTAACTCGTTCATCTTCTGACCCAGTGCTCCCAGAGAATATTTCACTGCCTTTATGGGCAAAAATAAAATTCCCTAAGCTGTAAATATAACTTGTTACCAAATTAAATAGATTTTTACTAGATTATCAGAACATTATTTCAGACTTCTGATAAAAAGGCAAGAAGACAAATAAGAAACAAGTTGCATGACATCTGATAAATAAAATTACACATATCATTTTCCTTCTATGGGCACGCCAGTCTCTAGACTCCTGTCACTGAGAAGAAAAACTCAAAAAATCTTCAAGCCTGTGTTCATCAGAGAAGAGAACAAAGATTTAAACCTCTTCTATCTGCCAAGAAGACTGAACATCACATACCAACAACTGCTTTCACAAATCCAGTTGGGGAGAGTAATGAATGAGATTTGGAATAGAAAGAGAATTCCAGTAGCGTGACTAAAAAAAAGAATGTCTATCTTGTTCCACTAGCCAAGATGCATGATAAACTATGTCTGTTATCTCCAGTTTGAGCAACAGTGTCAAGCACTAATGAAATGGTTCAGAAAATGTTTAGCAGTATATGCCAAGACCACTGGATGAAAGCCAGTTTAAAAAAGAATTTGAAAAAACCTCCTTTATCTGGGTTGATGAACTCAATCTACCATGATGATCCAAATGCCAGGACTCAGATAAACTGAGTATCTGTCTTGAAGTTGGGAGTCCTGCCTTTGCCAGAGGAAACAAAGTGTAAAAGGTACTTCAGCCATGAACCTTAGATAAGATGTCATCCACAACTCAGGGAGACAGTGGTAAATCTACAGTGAAGAACACTGAAAAGATTTTACATAAATACCTAAGTACATTCTGGGTCCTTTAAAGACCTCATTCAAAGGGATGTGAAATGCTGGGACATTTACCTGCAATGCTTTTAAGTGTTATGGTTATATTTATACTAAATTATGAGACTAATGCAGAAGAAGTCCCACAATGCTACAACCAGTGATTCCATCTAGAGGTCTTTCTGTTTTGCCTACTTTTAGGTGATAATAGTCACTTGAGGCTCAGCCTATAAAAGCCAAAGCAGATGCTAAGCTGGGCTGCAGGCAATCATACCCCAGGAAATGGAGATTAGTACATGGGGGGAAGTCTTAACATGCCTAGCTAAAAACTAGAAAAAAGAACAATTGCTAAATTTTAGGCTAGTTTAAATAGTTTAAAACCAGTGGACAGATTTCACATATCTCTGTGGGTGAAGTACTAAGGTAATGACTATATTATTAGAGTGAGTTTGTAGTTCAGCATAAAGCACAGGTCGTTGCTATGGAACAAGGTCCAACTCCATGCAGTGCAAAAAATACCTTAAATAATAGTATCACAACTATCTCTTAAATTCAATGAGCATAATATCATTGAGACCCTTTGTTTTGGGATACCTTTGCTTTTTCGCTCACCTTTTCTCTCTCAATCTTTTTGTAAAAAATTTTGATTATTGTATCTTTCAATGAAAAAACCTAAGTTTGTCTTCCTTTTCTCTTACCAAGTCCCATCTGCCTGTTTCTAGTACTACTTTAGATTCATTTTCATGTCATCCTTCTGTTTTCTTTTGGCCTTCTCCAATAACACCAAGTTTCTATTTCCTCTTTCTAACCTTTATACTCCCCACACAACAAAAAAAAACCTTCAATTTGCAAAATATCCCTCACAGAAATCACTTGGAAAATCTGAGTATTCCACTTACACTGACTCAGAAGAAGCAGCATTTTAAGAACAGTACTGTCAGTAAATGCTGGACAAACACATAATCTAACATCAAAGAGAGACAAAGCAAAATAAAGACGAACCCGATGGCATCCCTTGACCCGAGGACGGCTTCACCGGCGCATTCACCTGATCCCAGTTGAGGTCATCATCATCTGACTGACTGTAGCCACAGGAACTGAGAGGCTCATCAAAAGTGCAGCACCCTGTTAAAGAAACACAAAGGTAAAAATTAAACAAGGCATGCAGATAACAGATGATGAATCTCCAATCCTAGCAACTGCAACATCACTCAAAGCAGGCTGTGTTGTTTTTAAACATAGTTTAGCACGAATGATTATCTATTTACCAACCTTTACTTTCTGAGTGGGCATAAAAGTTTCTTGTCATGAAAACAAAATCCTAAGGGTAAAAGAGCAAATCTAGAACTGCAGACAAATTTTCTCTTATGATTCAATCACCAGGTATCAAAAACGAAATAATAAATAGCAGTAAAAATCAGAATATTAAAAGATTGCATTATTAATATTCTTCAGGGAAAAAAATTATTCCATGCCCAAGGACCTACATTTTAGAAGACAACTGTAGGGGTGGGAATATCAGCTTTCATTCCTGTATCTTGGTTTCAAAGATAGGGAAAGCCTTGGTGCTCCCAGGTGTGCTGCCCTGTGAACAGGTACCAGCATGGCTGTTTGTGGGCTCAGTGCCTCTGGTACAACACAGCACATCTACCTCAAAATGTCAATCCGTGCTAAGTCGCAGAATCTCTGAAAGAAAACAGTAGTATTTCCTCCTTTTTTCTCACTTTCTTGTAAGTAAATTAGAAGAGAATTACATGTCAAAAAAGCTCACACTCCTCCAAGCTGGGGTAGGGAAAAAATTAATGTCCCAAATTTAGAAGAATGAAGTCTAACATGATTCACAAGAAAATGGAAAAGTTTTGCTTTTTTTTCCTGTGGTACCAAGGAAACTTCAGCTTTTTTACACTGTTATCATCTAACAGGAGACTAACACAGGGTTACAAAATTCTGTTTTATTTGATGTTTCACTCCAGTGAAGAATGACATCTTTCCTATTTGGGAAAATAAATATAACTCTAGTCAAGAGTTATTTCTGCTCATATTAAAGGAAATTCTGCAGCTGTTCAAACAAAACTAAACTTTAGGGCTATTCATCATCTTTGCTATCTGTCCAAAGGCACAGTAGGCTTAGACTTGCCAAGCTGTATTAAAACAGGAAACAGACAAAATTTGCTTTAAAAATTACCTTTAAAATCTAAATTTTCCTAGAGCACTATAAATGGCATTACAGATTACCGTATTGTCCCATTTTCACTAGGATAGAATTTGTTTCTTCCCAGGGTTTAAAACCATGACACTTATCAAAAAGAAGAAGACAAAATTCCATTACACCAGACAAATACCACCTAACTGAAGTCCAGCCTTCCTAATAACTAGTCCAAGTGTATATTTGAGAATCACAGCAAGAACTTTGCAAGCATATAATCTTCAGGAGAAATTATTTTTATATGCAATCACTGAATAATTTAATTGTTTTTTTCTCTTAACAGTGAGAATATTACATTGGCCTTTACAGACATATCATGTTTGCCCTGCCCTCGGATACAGGTCATCCTGTACTAGCCTCTGCTCTAAAATCACCTTCTGTAGGAAGCTTCCAATAGATCTAAGTGCATGAGGGAAATTGGTACCTCTGGAAACTGCTTCTTTCTGTACAAATTTAAGTGCAAAAGATTCAATTATATAATCCAATGGGAACAGAAAACCCATTAAAAACTTCAAAACTCCAAACTCCAACATTTTGCCTCAATGTTAACAAGAGATTTAAAGTCTCTCTCTCCTGAAGTCAAAAAAATTCAGAAATACACAAGATTTTTATATAGTATATTAAATAACATCTGCAACATTTCCAGAGGGAAGGCTTAGAAATTTAGGCAGTCTTTTACACATTTTTTCTAGTACTTGCATTACCTGCATAAAAATTACTTCAAACTTCACAAACTAAGTTTCAGACATACAAGCTGAACATCAACTTTCACAGACATTTTTGTGCTTTTTTTATAAAAAAAAAAAAATATAAAAAAGAAAGGCAGTTTCCTTAGAAAAGTACTGCAAATGATAATAGGACATAAATTTAAACACCAAGTTATGCAGTCTGCAATACAATCAAGCTTGGAAAAAAAAATATACCCAAATGGAAGTTGGCTTAAATCAGGGTTTACAATTCAAACTAGGGTCAATGAACACACGGAATAGCTCTCCCACTTTATTACATCAAACATATCTCTAGTGATAAGAAGACAGAACTGTTGAAAGTGTTTTCCTCCTCAAATCCAGAAGCCCAGCCAAGCACTGCAAAATATCCAATACTGGCCAAAAGGCAAGATTTGTGACTATAGATGGTTAATAAAGGCTTCTGCCATTCTCACGAATTAGAAGATATCAAAAACATGGATAAACAGAATGACACTTCTATTTGTCCAGACCATTTGTCTCTCAACACAGGACCCTTTCTCACTACTTATTTTTTTTCATTTCTCTTGCAAGTCTATGGCAAACTCACACTCTCGGGATCTCTTTTTTTTTTCCCATCTTTGCCATTTACATCCTTTGTTGTATTATTATTACTACAGCCTCATCAAAATGGGTATCAAACCTTTATATCTGCTAAAGAAATTTCGGAATCCCTTCAATTTTGAAGTCCCTTCCACCCACAACTAATAAGGAAAGTGTAGCAAGCATCACTATGAGCAATCAAGCTGTACAGGGACCTATCCAGAGAATTGACCAGTATACATTAGATCTTGAATAGCACAGATGTCAAGCCACGTTTCTTTCCACAGCAAGACACTGAGGATAAGATGAATACTAATAAAGGCTTTGCATAGCCACGACTATTTGTAAAGTCTTTTGCAGATTAAAAATAGCATACGTGGCATATATAGGTGTTGGAAGTAAAGGCAAGCTTGTAACAGAGAACACCTTAAACAAAACAAACTAGAAAAGAAGTCTTAGCCAAATTAGCCAAGAAACAATGACTGTAAATTTAGTCATCCAGGATCCTAGTGGCTTATGACCAACTTCTGGCAGTTCTGCCCTTCACATTTGACCGTACTACAAGATGAAGTTCTCCAGAAATGTGTCAGTAACTTTTGACAAACCCCTACATTTGCCTCTACTGAAGCCCTCCTGGCTGCTCGTGTATTTTCTAGTCATGATGCTCTCGTGCAATGTTTCCAGCTCATGAAATGGACCCATGTTATCACCACGGACTGGCAAAATCTGAGCAATTATCAGGTCTTTAATGTCTCTCATCATTGTACTGTTTTGAAACATGAGCCACTGCCAAGACAGGCCGATGTTTATAATCAACCAGCTCACTGGAGAAATCTGCTCATTTTTTGCTACTAGAATTTATAATAATAATCAAAATACATATTGGCTGTTACACAGTTTAATCAAGCAAAGCAACTTCCCTGCCTGTTATACTGACATCACAGTTTGGATGGCCAAACTGTATTTTAAAGGATGAACTCCATGCTGACTGAAATATTTATAAGTAAAGCAGAAGATACATATCCCTATTAAGATTCTTTGGCTTATGCTGCATTTTATAGATATTTCTGGATTCCTAAGGGGAACTGAATTGACGAATGCACAAGATGCAACACAGTCTATTACAGCCTATGGTTCTTTCAACTGCAATTATCCATTTAACCATCATGAACCCAGTTCAATATAACCATGCCATTGTCTGAGTGTAGTCCTTTTTGGATGCTTCAATTTTAGCTGGCTAAATTACTTTGGATCTTGAAAAATTTATGAGCTTAAACAAGGAATATAATTTAAGATGAAAGCAACCAATTAAAGTAAAAGGGATAAAGAATACACTGTATTTTCCCTAATTTGAATAAAGTTTTATTCAAACTATTTTGTGTCTTACAGATTCTGACATCTGTTATGAAGCATTCTCAAAGAATACCTTAGCAAACAGTAAGATACCAAAAATTCTTTAAATGAGAAAAAGTAACACAGAAAAAAGTTCTAATTACACTGGGCAGAGCTTTATTTCTGTTGATTTCATATACTTCAGAGATCTCAGATCAATATGTACTTTCTATCAGAAATCTGCTGCCAAGTGTACAAGAGCTAAAACTAGTAATCCTTATGAGTATCAGTGCTATCACAGGCAGGGAACATATATGCATAGTGGAACTGATGCAATGGCCCTGCTTTGGGATAAAATCAATCTTTTCTTTGCAGCAAAGCCCTGTGGTTTCTGATCTGCCATAGTACCAAGAATTCTGCTGCAGAGTACATGAACCGAGACAGTAAGTTTACTGAATCCCCCATTTTTCTAGTATTCTTCTTTATCTCATTTTAAAAGTTTTCAGAATTCTGCTGTCTCTGTTATTTTTGGTTTCATACTGGAAATGGGGTTATGTCAATTAACTCTAAGTGCAATGTAGCTATATTTTGAAACAGAAATTAAAATGTTGATATCTGATCTGAAAGCTGGGATGCCTAGACCACATTTCATATCAGGATATTTGGATATAGCAGGGAAAGATTCATCTATTATTAGGCAATTTATCTTTCCTTTCTGTCTGGAACAAAAAAGAAGCTTCTGCCCAAACCAACAACACAGCATTCCTCAGTCTCCTGCATTCTCTCCCGTCCTCATGAACATGCCTGCATCCAAGAGCAATGGATCAAGTGCACCACCCAGACAACAAACCAAGGGAAATGAAAACTGAAATCACTGAAAAACCGTGACAAACTACAATTTTTACGATTGCCTAATCTGTGAATGAGTCAGCTTATCCCCAAAGATTGCTGCTCAGGACAATCATTCCATCTAGATACACTCATGACAAGTAGAAAGTGATCTAAGAAATGCAGCAGTAGGAAAATGGGATCCTGTGCCTCTAAGTTAACAAACCATCCCCTCAGAGAATAAACAATTTCTCCTTTGGGGGAAGATAAGGAGTCATAAAGAGGAAAACAAGCCAGTCTCAATTATAAACTCACTAAAAGAGAAAGCAACAGTGCTGCCTGTAGACCTGTACCACAGGTCTGGTCTTCTGTATAATTTTTACTCTAGATGAGGTGATGACAGAAATTGCCTAGTTCAAAACCATTTGCTTCTCTGAAATCAATAAATGGTTGAGCCAATAAAGGTTCATGCAAACTTAACTTCAGCTACATAAATGGACAGTTTAAAGAACGTATTAGAAATGGAACATAGTGGTCTACCTGGATTCTACTTTGTGTGTAGATTCTCAGCAAAAAAAGGCTCTACCAGCCCTTTCAAAGGTGTTACAGCATTTCATGTTGAAAGGGCTTTCCAGACATGCTAGCTCAGAGATAACCAGTAAAATAAACTCTTCTCTGTGTGCCTCTGAAGCACACACAGAGCTGCCATGTATCTGCCATGACATACACGCACCAAAAATTCTTATCCAGGCTTTACAAGTGAGCTTTTAACAGTGGGTAGTCTGTTTTAAAAGGGAACATTTATTTTCTCTCAAAATATGCCAAGGGTTTTTTTTTTTCCTACCAAAGGCAAGTATTCAGAGCTCTAAAATAATTCTGTAATCTATATTACTGGTCAGGGAGCCTGAAAATCCATGTGCTGCATAAAGTTGATCTCATGTAAAACAGTATCTACATTTTGTCAAGTCTACATATGCACGGGGGTAAGAGAAAAGAGCAAAAAAAACCAGAATTTAAAATTAGAGACCTTTTCTGATTATGGCTGTGCTCAGAAGGGGTTTTGAAAAAGGTAGAGAATAGAAGAATTGTCTGGAAAAATCTCATGAGCCGGCGCAAAGATCATGAGGTAATAGTGTTTAGCAGCTAAGAAAGTCTGGTATTAATTCTGTCCCTAAGGGAGAAAAACAGACAAAGTTACATAAAACTGTGCTAAGAGTTGTGAAGAAGGTGGTACAAGAATGCTTGAGGCTTCTAAATTTATGGACACAATTCCAGCAGTATCACAGGTGATGACATGAGAGCATGCAAAAAAAAGAAAAAAATTCAGATAAACACATAAAGCTGTTCTTTAAGAGTCTACAAAAGCTCACCACATGTTCATAAAACATTTACAGTTGTTCTCTCTGTTCTCCTTCCACTTACCTGACAGAAACTGAATCAACATAAAAGTCACCAAAAATGTTTCCATTTTGGTGACACGGGATAATGTAGCAAAGTTGAATTTTATGGAAAATGTATTAGTCAGTTCTAACTTGTCCCAGAAACCTGCCCACACCTAGGCAAATAAAATGGTTTTTAAGAATTACATTTGCCTACTAGATACTAAGAATAATTCAAAATTTGGGTTCCTGGACTTTACTGAAAAGCCCCGAAAAAAGTTTCCTCTCAAAATGTGCATTTAAACTTCTTTGAGCTACTAAGACATAGAAACAGAAACCACTCACCAAAGCAAGACAATGAATAAAGGCTCTTAAAATAAAAATCATCCATCTTGTGTAAGCAAACACTATCCATATATTTGTGTCATTTTTGTATCACTGAATATTTATGAGGCCCATGGGAAAACGGGTGCACATTAATATTCTATGAGCAAACTTATTTCTGGCATTATTTAATGGCAGGGTGTTTGATTTCACAATATTAGTGATAGCTTTTCTTAATGTATGGCATCAATTATATGGGCAAGTGCACATACATGCTTACATACACGAATTATTACCCTGCTGCAGTTGTCATTTGTTAGGACATCTACCAAGAGAAATATTTGAGTGTTCAATCCCATAAAGAGCGTACAGGATTATGCAGAAATGTATTATGGAGACCCTGTCTTGTGAAGTACTATTAAAACAAGCATATTTGCAGAAGTCGTCAGATTTTATGTTTCAGTTCAAGGGAGGATATCATGCTGGGTGTAAAAACTAATAGCTATTCTTCCAGTTCAACATGAGTTAATAGTAAGAGACATTTCTTGTACGAGTAACTGCTACGAATAAATTTTAGTGGCTGCTGGGGGGAGGGGGTTGGTGGGATTTTTTTGTTTGTTTTTCTTTTTTTTTGTATATGTACTGTTGCCCCTTTAAAGTACTAATTTCATGCTTTAATTGTATTCTAGATTAGGGAATTTATTTTAAGAATGTATGTTATGATAGCTTTCTTGAAAAAAGCCTTACCAAAAAAAGCTCCATATGAGAGGTACTTTGGAAAGACTTTCCAAGAACACTAGAAGTTCAATTTGTAACATCTGTTTAACCTACACCTTATTAAAAAGATCACACTGGGCATACCAGTTGCAAAAGAGAGACAGGTGATTTACATTTTTATTGGAGCTGAGTGAACATGATGAAATTCTGGACTATGGTCAAAACCACGACAAAAATGAATAAATAAAAGGCTGATTTCCCATATGTTTTGCATCTTGTTTATCACAAATACATGACAAAAATGTGCCCCAAAATGCAAAAAATCTCTCGTATAAACAGCCTGAAACATTTCAGCACAAAGCTTTGACCTACAAATAACTAACAAAAGGAACCATCTTTTCACATACTTAAAATAGAATTAAAAATTCAAATTATATCCTGGCAGTGGAATAAGCCTACAGAGAAAAACAAAAATGCAACTGCACACCTATTTCATACAGTTTATACCATAGGATTTATTTAATTTGTTTTTAAAGCTACCACCCAGGAGTGCACAGAACCCCTTTATTAAACACATAAAAGCATTCAGTCATCCTGGCTAGCAAAGAAAGCAGATGCTATGGAATAGAGATATGGGAGACATTATTCTTTTCCATTTACTTGAAATGGAGACTAGTAAGGACACGATCAGGAGGGTGGGATGCACACAGTGCATTAAAATATACACAGGGTAACAATTAGACATACTTTCATTTGACACAATGCAGCACCTCTTAAAAGGATTTAAAACAACACTACTGTTTTGGAAAACTAAAGTAGAACCCACAACAATGTCCCTGTACTCTTTTCTAGGGAAGAAAAGGAGGGGTGATTTTCAGTGCAGCCCCTGGACCACACTCCCCCTCCCAGCTGCGACTTGGAAGCAGCAGTCTGCAGCACTTCACCCTTCTGTCAGCTGAGGGACAAAGCACATACCACAGGGATCTCTGTTCCACTCAGCATCTATTTGTGATTTCTTAGATTGGCAACAGATGCTGCCCCTATTAATTGAATTATTATGTAGAATGGCTCAACCTTTCCTCATTTAGACTTCATTGCAATTTTATCTTCATTTCTCTTTTTAGTATATGGAGGAGATCTATCACCAAAATATCCACAAGCATGTGTAGCTGCAAGGAAAAAGAAAATATCTAAACACAGTAAAAAATTACTAATTTGTTTTCACTCTTTCCTGGTTTGATTTGCTCCTATAGAGCTACCAAGGTCTAAAAGCAAAATCCTAAATTGTTTCCTCAGGTGAAGTGCTACCCTGACAAAGGGTAAACTCAAGAATGACTCACCATTAATCTCTCAATATGGTATTTACAAGGGATGTAAACAGTTGTGCTGATCTGTCAAAGATAAGCAAATTCCAACAAAATAAGACAGCTGTCTACTCTCAGTAGTTTCATATTAATTCCACTTTTCTAAGTTATTGTCCTAAAAACTGCTTCGTCCTTTTCATTTCACCTCATCCAAGCATCCCAGCATCTTTATAACTCACTAAAACAGCACAGTAGAGCTGTACTGGAAAGATTCATCTGGGGGGGAGGGGGGAGAAGAGCAGGGAAAAGCATTTGGGAAGCACCACAGAACTGTACAAGTGGGAAACAATACAGAACTGCACAGATGATATTCAAGAAAAAATTGTATATAATGGAAAGTCTGAAGCAAAATAAAACGCAATTCAGAGGGAAGGAAAAAACAGGGTGGGGAGATCTACTCTTTTTTTCCATCCCAGCTGGGAGGAAGAGATGGAAACCTGTGCCTTGCAGCCAAAATTTATCATAATACAGGGTCCGTTCATCCCAACACTCTATTCAAAACACAGCATAACCTAAGAAACATACAAGCACCAAGACTGTCATTATGAGACCACACCAGACCACACCAGAGCATTTCTCTAACATCTGTTCAGGAAACATGGTATTAGATTTTCAGTTTGTCATGAAGACAAACCTTTTCACGCTACATCCATCCTAGGGCTCTGGGGAAATATAGCCTAATAAAAGACAGTCAAACCACCTTTTCCACAACCAGCACTGCTAGCCATTCAACTCACAAAGCCATTAAATTCCTGATCCCAGTGGAATCTGTTTTTCGCAAAGGCACATTTAAGTAACTTCAAAAAACAGCACTTCTTTCTTAAAATTATTAAAATCCAACACCTTCGTTCTTAGTTAGAAATTGTGCTGTTCAATTCCCCCCACAAAGCTTCCACCCATGATATAATGGATAGGCGTGAATGGATGTGAATGAAGGCAAATGTAAGTAACACAGTGAGCAACCACTATTCTTTTTGTCTATGGTTGTGCCAAGAGCCACAAAAGTTTTCATCAAACAAACAGTGACCAGCTGCATTTCATGCTATGAGACTATGAAGAAAAGGACTATGTTGCTTCAGCACAATTATCACATAAATTTACAATGCAGACTGAGCCAAAGGACACTTGTTCTGACTGAACAAACCAAACCGAAGTGTTCCTTCCCAGGTCAATGTGGCTTTGTTTGTTCCTTGTCTTGCAGCATTAGGTAAATGGACACACACTGACAAACAATCCTTATGCTCTTACAGACTAATCAAAACCTGTAGTATTTTATATTATTTTAACTACTGTGTAACAACTGTATCTGTTAACAGCACAAATTACATCTGAATAAAAAGCAAATAAGAAGCTAAGTTCTGGTTTTAAAGCTCAGTATCATGTTTTTTTAAAGGAAATAAATACAACAGTGTAAAACAGCTCAGAGCCTTGATCTAAGGCAGTGGACCCACCACGAACTTTAAGATACCATAGCTGAACTGCTACTATAGATAGAATACCTTCAAAGGGAGCCCCAAAACTAATTTCTTTCCCAGATTTCACAGTTTTTACAGGCAGTAAATACTGCCTCTGAAGTTATCAGATAGCAGGACTGAAGACAACCTGTTTTATCAAAATCCAATTTTGATAGCTGAGAGATTAACTATTATTTCATCCTACCATCAGGACATTCTAAGCTAAGTAATTTTTGGGTTTGGGTTTTTTTTTCCCTCCACTGATCTTGTCAAAAACTACTATAACATGCTATTTATCTCTATATAAAGGGATTTCTTTGAGAAACCTGACAGCCTTCTTCTCATCTGCCAGTTGAGCTTTTAAAATGTATCTTCACCTTTAAACTCTTCAAGCTAAAAAACACAAGTGTACTTGAAGCTCAATCATTCTCCCTGGTGCTACTCATTTTTAATGAGCCTCTTGTCTTTACATCTCCCAGCAGACTCCACAAAGCAATCTCAGGTGCTGTGAAACCAGTGCTTGATGCTTCTCCAAACCTCTGTCTGTCAAACCTCTGTTTTGAGCCTGAAATCTTCCTGCTAAACCCATATGGGACTGATGGGCCATTTCAGTCAAACCCAATTTCACTTATTTATCACAAGCCTCTACTTAGAAACTCTGCTGTGGATTGCTTGTAGACACAATCTGTTTCCAGCTTTGAACTTTAAAAAGGATTTAAGCAGTCAATCTCATATCATTATAAATCCAACATGCATTACTTGTCTATTGATGGTGAGAAAATAAAAGTTTGAAGCTTGATTTCAGGGCTAATCTTTCCATTTGCTTGATGAGTTCTGCAGTTGCTAGAGAACACTTAAAGCATCCTGTTAGACTACAGCATATTAAGCTTGGATGAAAAATACAGACTATTTACAACACAGCTCTAGCTTTAATTAAAGAACAAAGGCAGTGTTAGCTTTGCTAGTCTCAAGAGGTTTATCAGCTATGCCACAATTAAAAACAGAAAAACAAACCCCTAAACATTTCCTTATACTAATAATGTTAAGATGAATTTTATAATTCTTCTGCCCCATATATCAGAAGTTTATATTTACTTCATCAATGGGTAGAGCAAAAGAAAAAATAGAACACATTGGTATTCATTCTTTTCCTTATTAAACTCCTTTACTAATGGTATTTTTCCCCATAAATTTTGAGTGAAATAGTTTATCATCTAATTAAACAAGCTGTTTATGTTCTGACTTCTTATGTGTGCACTGAGACATCTGAGAACAAATACCATAAAAGAATTTTTATGTAGATCAAATTCTAAATCAGACATTGAAGCCTCTGCAGCCCCTGTCCTGCCCGCTAACCAAAGAATCCTGCCACTCTTTTTTTTTTTTTCTTTCTTTCTTTAATATCTGTGGGTTTTCCTTCAGGTGAGAAAGGCTGGTACTCATTTTGGTTTTCTTTTTAAAGTCCCCATGTATGCATTTTCCCAGGCAGCAACTGTGAAGTGCTACAGACTTCAGTTCTGTGATACAACCATTACTTCTACAACCACTGATACAGCTCTACTTGATCAATAATTCAGGAAAACATTCATCTTGATATTAGTTACTGCTGTCATGACGACTCTGACTGGATGGAGGAGAGCAGGACCTCCACCTGCAGGTTTCACCTGTGCTGCTCTGTGAATTAACCTGTAGGAGGTGCCACAGTGATGAAGCAGTCAAAAACCTCCAGCAGGCAACTTCATCACACAGGTAATTAGTTCACTACATCAATAACACCTCCAGTCATTAGCAGTGCTAAGGCTGAATCCCAGGTCTGCTTGCTAAATTCAGTCAGCACAACAGGATTTAACCACACTACAGGTATAAATAACTTCCTATTTTTAAATGTAGCTAGCTACTGCTTTTTTTCCTTTGGTTTTAGTCATTATCTCTTGCAGTAAATTATACTTTATTTCATTCATCACATCTGTAACCTTCTTTCAGAAGGAAAAGAATTAATTTATTTTAGAAACCTCTGGTATTTTCTCAAGGTCTCATCAGCTACAAGAGAGACCCACATTTGACACTGCAGAAAATATTACTGCTGCAACACTGACGTGCCCAAGCTTAGATGACCCAAGGAGTGAACTCTTGAACCTCCCACACAGCAGAATAGGGCACTATCACTGCACTACCCAGATAAAATAATTACTTTCAATTCTTGCCTATAAGAGGATTAATGCAGTAGTAAGCTCACTTAAACGTTGTACTGTAACAAAAAGAGAAATTGAGGCCACACAAATCTTCATACTTTCCAACCTTGCTGAAACCATTTCAGGTCTGCATGTGAGTGACTGTAGTCATCTGAGTACAAATAAATTCAAAAAACTGTCAGGTTGATTCAAATTTTATTTTTGCCTTCCACTAATTCCTGTTCCATCCCTGACAAAAGGGATGATTTTACCAGGCTGTAATGCTGGAACAAGCATCTCTGATCCTTTGTAAAAAATATCTGATATTTCTGGGCCACCAGCGCATTACACTGGGAAGGTCAGACCCTCTCAGCTGCCAAAGTTTACTTCGGGATAGGAAAAAAAATAATAATAGCTAAATGTATGCTCATGTCTCCAAACAATATAGATCGGGACAGTATCATTGATTTATGACAGATTAGGCTAGCTCAGAGGTTTTAGGCCCAATAACTTGAAAGTACTGATATGATATTGCTATAATACTATTACTTGTTATATCTGGTTTATATACATACATTTTTACTTGTATTTTCAAGTACCTCTTTTGATTTACCTTTAATTATTTATTGGCCATTAAGACACTTGAGCTTTTAGGTCAAATTTTGCATTTTTTTTCAAATGCATCTTATTTAAACATTTAAAATCTTTATAAAAGTTGTATTTGGTCTCTATATCTGAAGCAGCAAATAGGTCTAAAGATTTAAACTGATGGTAAGAACTGTGTGTCAAGTGACAACAACTAAATAGTTCCTGAGTATTTGAAAGGCTAGAGACTCCACACCCATCACAGGCAATCTGTGGCAGACTTCTGTCACGTCTTTCAGTTTCCTGATGTTCAGAGGGAACCTCCTGTGTTTCAGGTTGTGCTCACTTCCTCTGCTCCCATCACTGGGCACCACTGAACAGAGCCTGGCTCTGTCCTCTTTTGCACCTTCCCCCCAGATACTAACAGACATTGATAGGAGCCCCCTGAGCCTTCTCTTCTCCAGGCTGTGACGTTTCAGCACTGTCAGCCTTTTATTACAGAGAGATACTCCAGTTTATTACCACCTTTGTGCCCCTTCACTGGATGTTCTCCAGTACATTCATGTCTCTCTGGTACTGGGGAGCCCAGAGCTGGACCCAGCACTCCAGGCTGTGGCCTCACCAGCGCTGAGCAGAGGTGAAGGATCACCTCCCTGGACTTGCTGGGAATACTCCTCCTAATGCAATCCAAGATACCACTGGCCTTTACTGCAAGGGCCCGTTGTTGGCTCATGGCCAGCCTGGTGTTCACCTTGATCCATCGGGCTTTTTTTGCAAAGCTGCTCTCCAGCTGGTCAGACCGCAGCCTGCACTGATGTCAGGGATAATTCCTCTCCAGGTACAGGACTTTGCATTTTGCTGAACAATTCTTTAGTGCATCAGCCACCCCTTCCAGTTTTGTGACATCTGCACACTTGCTGAGGGTGTGCTCTGCCCCCTCATCCAGATAATTAATGAAAGTGCTGAACAGGGCTGGACCCCTCGAGTCTACCACCAGACAGCAGCCTCCAACCAAGACTTTGTATCACTGACCATCACCCTTTGGGCTTGGCTGCTCACACAGTTTTCTGTCTGTCCACTGTCTGCTCATCCAGCCTATACTCCATCAGCTTCTCTGTGAGTTACTGCAGTCAAGGGAGACAATATATGGTGGTCTCTCCTATCTATCAGGCCGGTTATTAAGTTGGTCAAGAAGGTCATCATGTTGGTCACTTCCCCTTGGTGAGCTCATGCTAACTGCTCCTGATCTTCTTGTCATTCATATGCCTGGAAATGGTTTTCAGAATTAGTTGCTCCATTACCTTCTGAGGTGAGGCTGACCTGCCTGTTGTTTCCTGGATCCTTTTACTGGCTCTTTTTCACATGTGCTTTCCTCTAGCTCTCAGGCATCTCTCCCATGTGCATGATCATTGAAAAGTTATGAAGAATGGCCTTACAATGACGTCAACCAGCTCTCTCTCATGCATCCCATTAGAACCACAAGTACCAAAGGAACATCCACTTCAATTCCCCAGTTTTTCCAAAAATTAATTCACCTGATTCTCAGCCTGAATTTGTTTAGTCATTCAGGCTTTTTTTTTATTAGTAGCCTGCCTCAACTATTAAACAGCAGTTCTCTACAGCATGTTTCCAAACCTAGACCAAATATTGTAAATATGACTTACTGAATAGATTCTAGATTTAAGCAATTTCGAAGGTGTGCTTCCAAAGACTTAATTGTTCAGAACAGTTGTTCTTCTGAGTCTCCCTGAATTTATGGTCCTTCATGACTGGTGATGTTGCATGAGCTAGATCAAATATTCCAATGACATAATAACAACACGAAGTATTCTTCCTGTTTCAGATACTTCCGATCACATATCACAAAGCATGGCTTCTGTGTCTTTTGAAATCACTGTTGCCTTCATGGTGTTTCCTGAGGCTGGAGGCACGTCTTCATTTCGCTGTCAGAACATACAGTGCTTTCTTGCACTCCACCTCACTAGATGACTTAGCTTTCCTCTGATCACTACTTACCATGGCACTAACCCTGTTGTCACCCACATGCTTTTATCAGTAATGACTATATTTCTTCCTCATCACTAATAAAAAGGTTAAACACAATCAGATTTAAAATTAATCCTCTGAGGACCTCCACATACTCCACACTGATTACCTATTAACCATTTTCCTAAAAGACATTTGATGTACGCTGATGATTCTGTACCGCTCCAATTTCTAAATCAACATGTCACATGGCACCAAATCAAACGTTTTACAAATATTAAATGTCACTTATTTCTGAAAAGTCAAATTTGTTCTCTCAAAACATCACGTTCTCCTGAGAAAAGATTCTCTCAGAACTTTATGTTGAGTGGAATTACCTAATGAAGAATTACAGACATGTAACATAGTTTGCTCCCAGGAAGCCATGGTACTTTGCACCAAATTAATGTCTATTTGACAGCCTTGATCATCCTATTCATCCTTTTAATGCTTTGTCTTACTGATTTTAAACAATTCCTAACTTACTCTTTAATACACATCCATCTCTCCTTCCCCTCTGTCCTCCACTTCCTCTCCATTTTTGTGACCTAGTTTACCTTTCCTCCCTTCTGAACAAGCATACGCCAAACAATTCTATTATTGCAATTAGTAATATTCTGCATATATTTTCTTCTACTCCTTCCAAATCCATATTAGCCCTGCTTCCAAAAGTAATTGCCTATGAATTGTGAGAAAGAAATGTCTTATTCTCATGTTAAACAAGCACACCAACATAGCTACACAGTTTTACGGTGCTGGTAAGTAAATTGCCAACAACAGCAGTAGGGACAATACCAGGCAATTTCTAATCTATGAAGGAGTTCTAAATCGTGAAGCAGGAAAATTCTTTCACAGACCTATCCTTTCTTTAAAAAATAAACAAACCAAAAAAACCCAACTAAGACTTAAACATAACAACAGAAAGTCAGATTTTTTTACGTAGAAGCTATCACTCCAAAACATTTAATGAAATTATCATATAAAGCCATACACTCAGAGTAGTGATGCAAAGCAACCACCTATAGCAGAAAACATCCTCACAATCAGTGAAGTCACTGCTCTTTTCAAACAGCTCCACTAAGATGGATTGAGACTTTCAGGAACACACACATATGCCTTTTCACACAATTTGTTTTATTCACAATGGTAAAAAAATTGTGACATAACTCACCTGTGGCATGAATTGATTAGCCGTGTTCTGGGAAATCTGGTATTTTATTTAGAAAGGCATTGATTTGCAAACAATAGGGCTAAAGAAACAGAGCTAAACCAAAGTAAATAAAGGACTAAATAAATGTTCTTGGAGACAGGGAATTCTGTGCATGAGAACTTTCTAGAGAAAAATTTGTATTAAGTTTTTGTTCTTTAAAATTTACATCAGTAGTTGCAAGATGAATGGCCAGTTTCACTGTTTTTAATAGTTTATATACCTTAGGTTATTTTATTGATGTAAAATTTAAAATATGGTTGACAAAATGCACCTCTGCTTCTCCACAGTTGTGAAAGTACCACAAAATAATGGATCTCCTTCCTGCAGAAAATTGCCTCATTTGCAAGACAAGTGTCCCACATTTTATGCATACATTACATTCAGACATATTTTCCCATGTTCTTTGGCAGTTTTTATTTCTTTCCTTCTCTCCCTGTAGCCTCAGGTAAGCCTGAGAGCAACCAAGAATTAATCTAAAGCAACCAGAATGAGATTAATCTAAAGTAACCAGAATTCTTACTCTTTCTGGCACATTTACCTTCCAATTTTTTTGGGGAAGTATTTTAGTCTAGCTTCAAATTCATGTATACTGTAGACTTATTTAAGGTAAATGCTATACTAGTACTGTAGCAATTTTCCTCCTTCACTGGTTTGCAGCAGTAGATCTGCTCTTCAGTGCCAAAGGACTAGTGGCATTCATCCGTACTCCAACCCCTGCACCCTTTTTTTTTGGTTTTTGGGGGGGGAAGTTGTTTTGTTTTGTAATGATTTGTTTCCCCAAAATAAGCACACTGAAGAAATGGCCTGCCCACAGTCCATCCTTTTAACCAACCATCCTTCAGAGCCAGCTAGATGCAGGACATAGGGGTAATGGGGATGTTGCACATTGACTCAGCTGCCCTCTGATCACATCCTTCCTTGCTAAGAGAAGGCACTAGAGCCTCATTCTGTGCCTGCTTGCTGTTGATCTTATGACTTGTATATATGCCCAAACTCT
The DNA here is from genome assembly GCA_013400955.1 of Drymodes brunneopygia. Lineage (NCBI taxonomy): Eukaryota > Metazoa > Chordata > Aves > Passeriformes > Petroicidae > Drymodes > Drymodes brunneopygia. The sequence goes on along the minus strand of VZTZ01028247.1, from coordinate 126,446 downwards.
GGCATTTTCCTTGCAGGGAACTAATCCCTGTGTTACAATATTCTCAGCATTGTGTGGTGCAACTGTCACTCACCAAACCTGACAAGAAAGAAAATTTGAGATCTTTTTTGGTAAAGCAAAAAGTGGTCGCTGTGAAGGTCCACACCCCACAGACAAACAAAAAAATAAAGCCACAAAGATGGCTTCACTACTTTAAAAAGGACCGCTATCATGCCATATTATGCATGAAGAGAGTTTCAAGATAACATCTCAAATTAACACTGCTGCAGCAGTTCCCACAGATGGCAGATCAACAACAGCTTCTGTACTGCAAATCCTTTACTAAAAACTGTAAATCCACGCCTTTAAGGCCCAACTCTCTGTAATCATCTTTGTTCATCTTTCACTACATTGCCAAAAGCCCCTAATTAGTATCATCTTAGGCTGCCTTTCACTGCTCCTCAGCCTAATCATTTGACTAATTACTGGCACATAATCTCAGTGTCAAGTTAGAAAATGTTTTCAGAATGAAGATAAGCATATGGAAGAAGTCCCTTAACTAGGGGGCATGGAAGATAGCTTGAAGACAACCCCGAGTAGCAGGTAGGCAAAGCTGTTAAGCTTGGCTTAAGGGAAGGAAAGAGGGAAGTAAGATGCAGTCACAGCCAACAGCAAATTCACAAACATGATAATCCACAAAGGCCAATAACAAGCAGATTTTACTGGGGAAGGGTAAGTACAGTCTGAAGACTCATTCTAGCATGATAACATGGAAATGTGACTTTTGATTTTCAATGACTTATACAAAGGAACGCCAGCAAATTCTGCAGTAACTAATGGAGGAGGGGAGGAAAGCATACAGAAGTGTTTTTTGCAAAGGCAAGAAAAGAACACATCTGATTTAAGGAATATATGAAAGGATCTGGAGATTGTAAGCATGTATGACAGAAAAGAAAGCATCAGAGATGTACCCTAAAAAACAACCAGAATAATTAACCAAGGAGCATGGGAAGAGCAGAAACAACAGTGCAGAGAACAACACTTAAGGGTTCCTGTCCCCCAACTCAGTGAGCACTGATGCAACACCTCAGCATAATGAAAAGCACTAAAGAGTAAAGGAGATAATGCAGGGAAGAGGAAAAGGACAGGATTAGGAAAGGAATCCTTTCGAGTCTCTTCTGCAAAGCACAGATCTCACAACCATGCTGTTACACTGACCAGCAGCCACAGTACAGCCAGACTCTCCAAGCTGATGCTTTAGGTCCGATGGGAACCACATTCCAACGGTTTAAAGAAAGCCTGACAGCCCTTAAATTTGTAATATTTCAGAGCTTGCTATGGTAAACAGAAAATAAAGACTTAACTCTGCAGCTGGCAACAGTGTTGCAACACATCAATCCACAGACTTGCAAACTTGGGCTGTGTCCAACAGCCAGTGTATCCAGCCCTGTGGAGTCACTACCAAGCACTGCTGTTCCTGCATCCTCTCAGTAATTTCTACCCATCCCTGCTAGGCTCCTTCACAAACAGTGATGTGGTCCAGAAGCATATGCTCACTCTAAATCATCATGTGCCAAGGTCTGGAAATCAGAGTTAGTGCACCACGATTTGTTTTCCACAGAAAACTCTTGCGGCATATTGGAACTCAGGACAAAATCAAAAAAACCAACTGGATTTTCCTTTTTATTTAGCTTGTTTCTTATTAATGAGGAGAAAGTTTAGTTAGGCAACATACAGTAGTTTATTCATCTTAACAAGGGAAGAAAAAACTGTGGGACCTGCTGAACCTAAGGGCTAAAGAGTCTCAGCACTGCACTAGGATTTACCTCCCCTTTACCTGGGACACAGCTGCCTGATGGAAAATCAGCTCCCTGACAGCCCTGGCCCCCCACCATAAAAACCAGTGAACAAGCAGTACCTGTACTTCAAAAGGACAACCATAATATGGCTTCCCATTTAGGTTTGGTTGATGCTATTTATCTCTCTATGCAAGTTTGTTTTTAAAACAGCTTTGAAAAATCTCTAGTTTAAATTAAATGTTTTGTAACACATGTCAAAACCGCAAGTCACTGAACAGTAGCAGAAAGCTGACAGAGAGGATGCAACTTACTCAGTACAATTCTCTGAATCTGCTAAGCAAGAAGTTGTTTAAAACGATTTATCACACCCTGGAGTGTAGTTAAATAATTGTGATGGATGGCAGCATGTCTTAGTCTTCCCCATTTGTTAAATTATGATAGATGAATTATGCACATTAGTGAATTTCAATGAATTCTTTCTGTTCTCCATGCCTTTTGCTTCACAAAAAACATCCAGTCAATAAGTAGTCTAAACTCATCTCCATGAGAACTGTACGATGCTCTTATATTATGATAAAGGAGCTGAAGACCAGAAATGCTTCCGAGTAAGACCCTTGACAATAACAGCAGTAATAAAGGTATACATGTGAAGTAACTAACCCTTTCTACTATCTAATTTTTAAATAAAGTAACTCAACCTGTATCTGGTAAAAATGTTTGTTATCATCACTTTATGAGAACTTTGGGGGAGGGAAGACTATAATGAATCAAGCCTCCCAAAAGACAAAGACTTTTTTTTCTAGCAATTAGCTAACATGGTATCAAAGTCATATATTGAAAATTATGTAAAAAACAATTGTTTCAAAAAGAAAAGTAAAAAATACAGTGCTAAATGTAATAGAATATTTTCTAATATCTTCATTTGAGCAGCCACTGGACTTTATTAAAAAGGAAACAAGACCAAGAAAACAAAAAGGATTTGATTTGACAACATGTGCCACATATTTCAAAGATTACAGGGTATTTACTTTAACTGCTGGTGAGGTATAATTTAAGACAACTGAAGAACTGCATTTTGTATATGATTCACATTACAAGAATGAGGTACCTTTCACTGTAGGCTTTTGTCAACAATAAATGAAAGTACTCAACTTAGAACACCTTCTTTAAAGAATAAGGGGGCAGAAAATAAAACAAAGAAAAACCCCCAAACAACTAGACTAGTAACTTCACTAGAAAGTTTCTCCATCTTTGATGAAAGGACTTATGAAAAGTTTATGAATGTACAGACATGAGGCAGTAGCTCTGTCAAATCTCAGCGATCTGGTGTGACTGACAGGTATACAGCTTCACAAACACATCCTGACAGTTACACACACTGCAGCACAAGGAATCTTACTTTAAATAAAGTTTGCAAAAACTCAAATGTGACATTTACAAGATTTCTGAGAGAAAAAACCTCAGGGACAAATTCAATCTGCATTACCTTCATTTCATCCTACCTTTCCTTAAATATATTGTCCCAGGGTTGTACTTCTGATGTCTTCTATCCAGATATAGACCTAATGCCTAGGAACTACCTTGTCACTTTGTGTCTGCCAGGAGCTTTCAAAAAGCATTTTTATCTTAAATGTGAAGTGTTTTCCTGCTGGCAAAATGGCATTACATCTTGCAGAATTCTTCATTGATCTCCAGCAATACCACCTACTGTGGAAGGTTAGATCTGAATCATCTCCCTTAAAGGAAGCTTGACAGTTCATTTCAGAGGTTCCTTTTTGTCTCCAATTTCAAGCAGAAAGTAGTGTACATTCAGAAATTTCAAGCGGCTGTGCACCACTGCAAGTGCTACAGAACCAAAGTAACATTTCTCAGAATTAGTCTGTCATAGTTTAAAGCATTGACAGTGTTAAGCTATTCTCAACTGACAATGGAATTACAGAGTGCAGCCTCAGTGATCTATATACTTAAGGCTGAAAATGCTCTTGCAATCTAAAACGCTATTTTCAGTTTCTTGCAACTTTCTCAGTACCCTTCCTTTAAGGCATACCTGCCAGGGACAGACAGAAACACTCTTTTTTGACATGGGCCTCGTTCACAATTCCAACATTTATTGACTAATTAAGCCCCTGTTCCTTAGAGATCTGAATATTCAAACAGGAAATAGAAGACATTTCTAGACATAAATATTACAGAAAAACAATGAAGTAAAATCATTCACTCTTGCCCCATTGGGTCCTACTTGGATGACAAAAGCCATTAAAAGCAGGTTACAATAGCAGTACAGACACCATGAAATGGTCAAAAAGCTCCTGAATTAGGTGTAGTACAATTTGGAGAGGATTTTAACATGTAATTCAGCTGTTATTTGTTGTCCCGCAATCCCAGACTGCCTAATCTGAATGAATGACAGAACTTCAATCTGCATTCTTTAGAGCTAAGGCCGATGACCCTGAACAGGCTGCATGAAATGCTTGTGTTTGACTCCTTGCATGTATTAGAACGACACAGTGACAATCCAGCATTTCACCGCAGCACCCAAAAAGCACCGTGGTACCACAGCTAAGCTCTTTCGGTATTTTTACTGGATTTGCACCCAGCACTTCTCCACATTTCCGCTGTATTTAACCCAAAAGACAACAGCAATTCATCATACAACACTTGCAAGATCACGAAAACACAGATTTTTTTTTATTCAACTTCCACATTTTACCAGCTGTAGATACTGAAATAGGTCCCTGGACTGCACGTAGCAAGTGAATGTGCTGAATTTTCATTGATATAAAAATAGTAAAATCCTCTTGGATTTATTTATTTATCTGTCTTCAGAGGGTACAGTATTTCTTCCTTTTCCCTAACTAACACAGACAGCAAATATCCTTGGTTTCTCTAGCTGAGACACCTAAATGTCAATGAATTAGGTATTTATTCTAAAGAGCAGGAGAAGGTGAAACAGAAAGATGTATAAAAATAAATAAATAAATAAATGGGAGGTCCTTTTGGCATACTGAAAGTGAGAGCCAGTGATCTGAATAAGCAAGTTTATTTCTAGACTGCTTAAAAAACACCACTGGCTTTAAAAATAGAAGTGAACGTCCTCATATCCTTTCTTTATAGAAGGAAAATTAAGAATGCAGAGACATCAAAAGAGACATGACCAAAAATGATTATTCAGCAAATCTTAAAACAACAGTTGAAAGAAATTAAAGGAAATAGAGAAATTTGTGAAACCTACAGAATGAAGACAGAGAAAATTATAATTATTACTAGAGTGACTGCAATTTTTGTATTAATTTTATTCCTTTCCAACTTCCATTTATATAGCTCTAGATAAGTTTATTTTATGCAGATTTGAAATAAAGCTCTTGAGAGAAGAGGATATGGGTGGAATAAAACCAGCAATCCATCTGCAATGACCAATCACTGAAACACCCCAACATCAACTAACCAGTTCATTATTTTAAACTTGAATTAAAAATAAAATTAACATTCCATCAACAAAATGTAGTATGTGAACTCTATAAAAACCTAACAAAAAAATCATCCTTCTTTGTACGTACACTCAATGTGACATTTTTCCTTCCTCACAAAAACCGGAGACTTAAGAAGTTTCATCCCACTGGAAATAATCTAGGTCTCTTTCAATACTTATTACATTTCTCTGCAACAATTTAAAGTCTGAACACTTGCAGTGACAGACACTAGGCATAAACTTCACAGTAAAACAATGTAAAGAACATGGTAAGTAAACAAAATAAAATGTTTTTAGCAAATACAGTGCTCCCTTAAAAATGTAATTGCCAGCAGATTCTTCAAAAGAGACCTGATTATAATTTTCAGTCCTTCCAAACAGGTTAATTTAATGTAACAAAACTGGACACCAAATTGTTCCCCAAATACTGATAGTTATTGTTCACATAAATCATGGTCCTAAAATATGCCTCAAATTTAGCCTAGAAAGCTATATCTTCTCTTAGTTTAGCTACCTTTTTTCCCACAAAATCATGTACAAACACCTCAAGTGTAGACAGATGTCAAACTTTTATGCATGTTCCTGAGGGAGGCTGTGGAAAGAAGTCAGAACAGTCTTTCCAAAGATGACATCCACAAGGTGAGAAGCCGCAATGCTCCTGCTGTCAATGGATAACAGCAAAAACAATCCAAGAAGAGGCATTTCCAGTTGTTTAGCAAATAGACATCTCTCCAGTAATTTTAGTTAGGGAGAGAACTATCAAATGTATAGGTTTCCATATAATTTGTGCTATGTTTTTAATAAAATGCTGGATTTTACCCATACCAAGACTCTTCTGAGAAAACTTACACAAAGCCTATGATGCCATTTTTAAAGCATAAAATAAATACAGGACTCTGCAGCTTATTTAGTGACAACAACTGGACATTATCACTAATTTCAATCCAATCAATAAAAATTAAATGCATACATTGTATTTAAAATACCTACAACTACTTGAAGAACTTACAGATCTGTCCTGAATAAAGATCAGAGTAGTGACATAAATGTTAATTTAAATGGAACCTTTTTCATAGCAATCAAGTTTTTAGGAAAATTAGTCAAATATTAATTTTGTAACAACCACTAATAAAGTTTGAACATGATCAGACCTTCAGCCTTCAAAACTAAAAACTCAACACTGGCTTTACACATCTTTTTCAATGTAAAAATGTCATTTATTCCTTCTGTCTTGGCAATTTGCAAAAGGTCAGCTTGCTATAAAGTATGGAAAAACTCTGAGACCATAAATTATTTGAGTGAGTTACATGACATTCCTCATCAACCTGAAGTTTATTCCCCACTAAGAAGTTTTGTGGAAAAATATTAAAATCCAAGATTTTATAACTACACTTCCAAAATGTAAATGCTTAGCCTTTCACATATATTATGAGAAACAGGGGAAATACATCCAAAAGAAAAAGGACTAACAGAAAGGAATTGTTTTTTAAAAATTCTTAATTCTCCCTGTGCACTACAGAACATCAGAAATCCATTCTTTGATGATGCTGTAATGAAAGTAAGTTGCTCTGGTAATATATACAAAGCCCCAGATAAAAGCTTACAGGATTAAAGGATTACATGAAGGTTATTAAAGGGGTTTGGAAGGGAGGGAGTAGGATGCACAGTCTTTTAAATAATGATCATCATTCTGTTCAAAAGCATGATAAGTTTGTTTTTATGTTGTGTTTTAGCTTTTGTAATAAAAGCTCTACTTACTGTCTTTTGAGCAAAACCAAACCAGTAATATGTACAGAAACAAGTGCTGAACTTAGTCTTCAAATGCAAAAGATTTATTTGCAACATAAATCTGTTGCATTGGCATAGCTTCACTAAATAGAGGTTTCAGTTCTGAACTGGCACGTTATATATTGCATTTTTATCCATAAGACTGTCAAGCACCATATTTTCAGTATTTCTTCCTATGCAAAAACAGATCTAAATGAAAAATTGACATACCAGTGTAATGAATTACACTGTTTATTACTTCTAAAATAAATACTAGACTACTGTTAATTTACTCACGTTATCCATATACATTATGCATTAGTTTCACAAAGTTTACAGTTCACCAACATTAAATCCACTGTGGCCTTTTATTTCACTTGCTACTGAAAGAAAATGCAACTCATCATATGAGAAAATGTCTTTTATAAAGAACCTCGAGTTTTCTCATACATCTCAAATGACTGCGTTTCAGCTCATCCCCAAAAGAAAATTCTAACATTAAGAATATATAACTGCCTCCTAAGAGAGAAATCATCAATATTATTTGGACTTAGTAAAATTATTTAAAAGGCACTGGATGCACAATACTCACTACAGTTTTATAAACTTTCGGTGTAGTTGAATTGACTTTAGATATGTAAGGTATTAAACTAATGGGCTACTACTTTATTCTAATGCAGCTGTACATTTTACAATTAAAGCCTCCTTGAGAATTGTCTAATTTCTTAAACTGTAAAAAAAATAGGAAAAAAAAAGTTAAAATCAAACATTATTTGATTCTAAACAATACTGATGTTACCAGTGTACTGGGTATAGTTGGTACAGAAAAAAAATTACTACAGTAATTGAAACGGCACTCCAGCTCTTTGCAGATATAATGAAATACTTGACATCTCCTTGGGGACTCATTTGTTCTTAGTAATTAAGCATAAATTGAAACTCTTGCTGAGGGCAAATCTGTAAACAAGTATTTACCGTAGCTAAGAAAACAGGGCAGTCTGTCTGTTCTGCAACCAGCAATTAACAGCCACTTAGAATCATGGAACTGTTTGGGTTGGGAGGGATCCTTGAAGGACATCCAGTTCAACCTCCCTGCAATGAGCAGGGACCTCTTGAACTAGATCAGGTTGCTCAGAGCCTCACCCAACCTGATATTCAATTTTGACAGGTATAGGACATCTACCACCTTTGTGGACAAGGTAACTTTTAGGGTAACATATGGACTTAAGTTCAAATATTTGGTCTGCACTCAGTAAATGCATTTCATTTTACATGTAACAAATCCTTTCCATATATTATGCAGGTCAATGAAAAACAATCAACTGAGATAGTTCATCACTTTCCAAAAGCAGGTTATTTTGCAAGTTCACACGAACAAACATTTACAGTAACATTATTTCTTCTACATTTCCTAGTATATATCATAGTACCTACCAAAAGTGGTACAGGAATTAGCTGAAGACTTTGTGACCAGGTTATTTTAAAATAAGTTTGCAAAAAAATTCATGTAAAATATATTCAGAAATTATGTAATAACTGAAAAGATCAGGAACCAAAAACACAGGTAGTCTTTGATGTCCCAGTTAAAAGGCAATTAATAGCAACATTTTAAGTCTTTTTGACAATAACTAAGCTATCTTACAGACAACAAGGGGGGAAAAAGCCAGAAAGTGAACATGCATGAGAATAATGAGATGTATGAGAAACCTGGATAAAAGTTTTGCTATTAATACTGTGTATGTACATGGGAGCACTATTTAAATTATCAATTTTATTTCTTCAATAGTATTAAATTTTAACCTGTTATTTTAATACACCTGCTGGAGAAATATTGGTAAGTAACCATGGGTAGGTACAGAGAATTTACAGGAATAATTTTATTAACGTTACTGCGTGCTAGTACTGTAAATCATAACCAGAAAAAAGCCCACAGTAATATAAAACTCAGAACAGAGATGCAGTATGTATATAGTTTTATCTGTATTTATAATACACTAATCCACTATTAAATCCTTGTGCTGCACAGCAGTTGCACAAAATCCTACCTGTGACAGGAACCCTCATGCAGAAAATGCTAAAAAGTTGGTAGGAAAATTCCAAGCATCTGAGAACAAGATTTCTTGATTTCCACCTCAGCAATTTCTATATACCTTACATTCACCAAAATAAGTGATAGACTTTATGCCCACTGAAATTACCAAGTATTCTTAGGTCACTGTCACCCATTCTCCTAGTAGGGAGAGAATATGAAGAGACAGAGAGGCTGGACAGTATATGCAAGTCAAAAGGATGGTTTTTCCAAACCATCCTTTCCAACTCCTGGCACCAGAAGAACCTGTAGCAACACCCTCAACACTCCAAAACCATCTTCATGGTTTCATTAAGAAAATTATTATCATTAAGAGATTAAGAGAGCTAAATAGTGGCCTGATAAAAGGGCACAAAACTGAGCCGGTCATTCTACGGCCACATGCTGCCTCGGAGCTTTTCTATGCGAGAGTCCCACACTTCATTTAACTTCATTCTTCAGTACAAGCTCAAATCTGTATCCCAAAGATTTTGCTAGAATTTTCCACAGATGGACATTACTCACTACCTTGACGCAGCATCTTTTGAGCAGTTTACTGAAACAGAGCACTGTAGCAGGCACAATTCATAAATTATCTTTGTTGTTTTATACCTTTCACTTGCAGTACTTGCCCAACTTGCTCCAGTTATAAAGCTTCATACATATGGATAATGCTCCTTTGTATGTGATAACAATACTGGCAGGTTTTCCTTCAATAAACCACTCCAGATGTTAGTCTCAGTAATTATGTCTGACATCTCTCAGCTTTGGTAATGAAATACTGCTGATACAATTCCTTGTTTGTATTTCTATGGACCATCTTCAGACATAAAAACGACAGAGTTAAAACAGCCACATGGACAAGCACAGAATAAAAATCTGCTAAAATGAATACACAGCCATCGCTTGATTAGCATAAACAGGATAAATATGGAAATACAGTATTTTATGAACAAGCCATCAGTTATACAGTATATTTCACTTTTCTGCCTAATAAAGTGCACTTTAAAGTATTATATATACATATGTATGGCTACCTGAAAGGCAAAATTACCACCGTTATCAGTATCATGTAACATCATATAAAAAATAAGCTCTTTCTTGCTTCAAAGAATCAAACCCCAACTTTACACAAGAGATCTGTTGCCAACAAGGTATGAGAAGAAAGATGCATAGTGAAATTTCTAACCTGAGAAGTACTTATTTCAATACTTACTTTACCTAAGATATCACATCAACTAAACTGAACATTTAAAGTCCTTAGGGAAAAATGTAGTTGAACAATTTGCATCCAAAAAGCTTGAATTTTGCACATGTCGTTTTAGAGAATGAAGATTTTAGAAGGTATATTACAAATGCTCAAGAAGTCATCATAGGCTCATACAGTTCTCACAAGCTTTTTAAATTATCACATTAAATGTCATCACTAACAATAAAGTAATCCAATCAGTACACAACTACTGCCAATGCCCAAAATCTCCAGTACTGTCAATGTTGTGTGGGAGATACAGAAGGGAATTTAAGCAGGAGCTGACTTATATAAATATAAATTGAAAATAAACACTTCTTACAGTCCTTTTACAACTGTCGTGTCATTACTTCTGCCAACATTATTTTACTTCAGATAAATTATGAAATAGTGTTGACATCTTGTATGTGATAATAGCTTTCCAATATTTACACACAATAAAACCTGACACATTACACAAACATATTAATTACTATGACTGCCCAGAAACATTAAACTCCATCACTAAGAAGCAACTTTTAGAATCTATCCATTAGCACAAACCAGCTTTAATTATTTTTTAAAGTAAAAATAAGGTAAAAATCACTTCAACTACTGACTTTAGAAGGACTGAAATTAAGCCAAAGTCACTTAATTCAGTAAAAGCCTAAGTGAATTATAATTTGAAGTCTACTTAATGAAAGTCAGGAAGCTACTCATATTTGCTATAATATGCAATTCCACCATTTCCATCACATAAACCAAAAACTTCAGTACATGAAGCAATGAAAGGACTTCCCCACAGGCTACATGAAGTATGAGAAATGGGCTATTTCCCAAACAGTATTATGACTGCTCATATTGTTATTCTGCCACTTCATACCACAACTGAAAATCATTCATAAAACACACAATTACGACAATGATGTCCCATCACTGAACATTTTGTTTACATAAGCACGAGCAAATGTTTTGAACAGAAATATGTGGATGCATATACAGCTGCCCATCCCCACAGCAAAAAAACCCAGCGGCTCTTAAAAAAGCACATGCAGTACACTAGATGTGCTTCTGTAAACTCAAGGTCATCCAAAACAGTTAATGGGTTTGGACTTCTCCAAGTATTTTGGGGCATTTAATCAGCAAAATGTTTGTTTAACTACAACATTCAGTTAATGATCAAACACGAAACCAGTTTTAGCTGGCCACCCATGACAAAATCTCATTCCTATAGCTTACCAGTGAAGCAATAATTATGTTTTGTAAGAAATAAGGAAGTATATTTTTCAAAGGGATTCATGTATTACAAAAGAAATCATTTTAACATCTCAGAAGAATGAAGGAGGGCTTGCCCCATCAAATGAGAGAAGAAAGGTCAAAAGGAGTCAGAGGACCATTATCTGCAATTCTGAACATCTTGACTGCCCATCACATGAACCCTGTTAACCAGAACTACATCATTTAAGTGGAAGAAGTGAATTGATGCCAGTGCTGTCATTCATAACAAGGTATATGTAATATCCTGAAGATAAGGTGATTTTATTTAACCTACACTGTGCTAATTACTTGGCAGGTCATTTTTTTTTCTTGGTAGGGTGAAAGGACAGGACTAAGAAAAGCTCAGCAGACTTGGAAGGGAGTGATTTCAGCACAAAACAGAGTGTTTTGGGGAGACATTAGGAGAAATATATCAAATGCTTCAGATGATTCAGAAAGTTCAAGTAGGAAGGTGTTACAGACACTTCAGATTTTAAGACACCACTGCTTTTTTAGACTATAAACACAGAATCATCAAGCTCTGAAATAAAAAAAAGCACTGCATATTTCAGTTGTGCAAATTCATTAAACTCCCTGTGTTTTCTTCTAGAAAAGTCTGTCTGAAGCCTAGAACCAGTCAATAGGAAAGAGCTGACACTGGGGATTACCCTCTGCATGAGTACATTTGAACTTACAAAAAGAGTCAGCTCCTTACAGACAGGACAGAAAGCCCAACAGGGCACTGTTACAGGCTTTTCTAAGACTCAGATGAATGATTTCGTGACCTAGGACAAAGCTGACATGTTGGTAAATGGAATTCAAAGGCAAACTTTCCCTTTGTCCATGCTCATAACCCATCTTCAAGTTACACAATGGAAAGGGATAAACTGAATCTCTTAGAAGCAGCAGCGCAAAGTGGCACATCAGAGGCACAGAACTTTGTCTTCCTATAGCCTGGGCCATTGACCTGTGTTTTGAAATATTCATACCATGCAAAATAAAAGTGTTAAATCTTATATGCTGACTACATCACAATGAAAGACAAACCACAGGAAGATAAAACTGTAATGACTACTCTTTGTGGAAAAAAATAAACTGTGTGTTAGGAATATTTTACTATGCAGAATGGAAAAATTTTAAGTAGTGCTCTTTTCTGTGACATCTCCGAGAGGAGAACCACCTCCAGCTAAAAAACTACCTCTTGATCTCTCTGGTCTTCAAGTAAAGCCTTCCACAGTACTAACACAGTACATGAAAGTGTGCTTACTTAGGATCTAAAGAGCATCATTATTTTGACAGGACTGCCTACATAACAATATGCTTGTGCTAGACTGCTTTGCTTAATTGAGATCTAAAGGCTGAAGTAATGAGAGACAAAACATTAACTCGGTTGTATTCACCAAAGGTGAAATAACTTAGTGCTATGATAGACACCGATTTCTACAGCCAGAAGTTTCTGTTGAAAAACTTTTGATCTGTGATTCCTTTCAAAAAGGTTTAAGAGTAGAGCTCAAACAATTCAGTTCAAGAGGGGTCTCTAAACACTCCACTCTGAAATGCTTCAGAAAGAAACAGGTAGCTTGTGCCATGCCTAGATATATTTCTCAAACAAGGGTTTCCTTTACAGTATCAAAACATTATGATTTCAGAGACAGAGGGACTAGTTTTATTTGCTCTCATGCAATACACAACATACCTTTATAAAAAGATTCTGATTTTTCTAAAAACACAGACCATACCAATCTTCCATTACTCGCTATAATCTTTTCAACCGGTTCAAGCACAAGCTAGTGTTAGAAGTTTACAGAAGAAATATTAATCCTTCAAAAGCATCATTACTGCCTTTTACCTTTTGAACCATGTAGGAGTGCATGTACAAAACAAAGCCACAGCCTTCTCCCTCCTGGCCCACGTAGCCATTCTTTACCAGACAGCCTTTCTTTAAAAAGGCAGGCGGTATTTAATGTCAAGGCTAAGCTGGCTGCATCCAGACAATAATAACTATTTTTATTACTTGGTATCTGAGATAAGAGGATTCTGTCATTAAAGTGTTCTCTTATGCAGTGCTTATTCCTGCTCTAGTATACAGGATGAGACTGGGAAAGCTTGGAATTGATCACTTCCATTTGTTTTAATAAACTGCCCTACTTAACTCCCAAGACTGTATTGGCTTCATTCTCCAAGAGGTCTCAATTATGGTGATTAAAATACATCATTTTTATATTACTTCTAATTGTTATTTTTAAAGGAAGCCTTAATTTATGATGTATTTTCTAGCAAACTACACAGACATCCTATGCAAAACATGAAGATTTAAATCCCCTGTTTCTCTTCTTAACGGAATAAACAGCACTTTGAACAAAGTTTCTGTACTCTCAATGTAATGTGATGCAAAGAATTAGTAGCAGTGTCTTCTGCACGTGAAGATATCTTGACAGCTGCACTGCTTGAATGTTGTTATGTATTTACATCATTATATGTTTCCAGCAGGTTTTAAGTACATTCTCAAAATAAAATTCTTAATTTATTTGATCTCTGGCAATGCTGTATCCATGCCAGCTGAACACTGTTACAATGTACTTGAACTATGCTTTAAGGAACAACTATTGTTTACTGCAGGGAGCCTCACAATGTTTTCCCCCACAGTGAGCGTGCAGAACATGACCCAACCCAGAGGAATGGGAACATGGCAGAACCACGCCAGGAAAACTGCACCTTCAAGTAAGGACAAAGGTGCACATCTTCTGTAACAAAGCAGCCTCCTGCTGCACTGAATGACAGCACAAGTGAAAGGTGAATACAAAGATCCAGAAAAGAAAAACTGAAAAAGCTCCTGAATCATCTCAGGCTGGAAGTCTGTGACAGAAGTAAAGAGTTGAGCTGGGGCAGAGGAGAGGTCTCAAAACCTCATATTTTGAACACCAGGAAACACTTTTCCCCTGTGAGGGTGACCAAGCACTGGCACAGCTTGCCCAGGGAGGGTGTGGAGTGCCCCTCTTGGGGATATTTAAAAGCCATTTGGACATGACCCTGGGCATCCTGCTATAAACGTCCCTGCTTGACCAGAGGGGTTGGACAAGATAATGTCCAAAGGCCCCTTCCAACTTCCAACAATCTGAAATTTTGTGAATGATGTTGAGGGAGAATATAGGCCAAAGATAAGATCCAACCCAGGATTTGCCTGTTAAACCCATGTGACAGTAACACTTATTTTAAACCCAATATAAGCCTTAAAAAGTCTTTCACATTTCAACTGCTAGGAGATGCATGCAGTATTTTGTATTACTCCAAGCAGATGACATTAAATGATCATATGAAGAGATTCTTATTTCCAAGATAGTTGTAAATCCCTGTGTGACTTAGCTTCTCTAACTCCTGGCACATTTAGAGACATCACATCAATTTTTAGATACTCTCTTCATACAGAACTGAAGCACCTAAGAGAATATGACTGAAAATAACTAGTGAAGACCTGTACCTTTCAGAATATTTACTGTGTGTTTATGTGGGAGCACAGTCAGAGTGATGAAATCTTAATTTTGTTGACTTCTAATAATATGGTATACTTTATTCTATGTTTTAACTGCAAGTAAGATTTATTACTTTTCCTTTGAACAGATTTCCTTTCTGTTTCAATATTTCATAATATGATACAGAAAGTTTAAGTCTGACCATTGTAATTAATTTAATATTACACAGTACTACTATTTATACTCTAAAGTCAAACAGCTAGCCAGCACCGTGCCAAACATAACCCATCTAACTTACTTATCGTATGTTCACAGGAATATTAAGTTTAAGAATCTATTTACCAGAAATTGTGGTTTTCTGTAGACAAAGGAAATACCCTTTCTTTTACAATAGTTATTCATCATAAAGCAAATATCGCAACCTGTTTTGCAAGCTGTTACTCTCCTACTTGAATTACATCTTTCAGCTTTCTGTAGCTGTCATTAAATTTGGCCTCTTCTTTATCTTCAATCTGAAGTTAATTCTCTGGCCAGCATGTTGCTTGCCGCTTTGAGGGATTAAATATAAGGGTTTATGAAGAAAAGGAGCTTTTCATACAATGCTATTACACCATGATAGCTTTCACAAAAATTGTTGAGTCTTGAAAAATGCACGTTAGACATACATGCTGTTCATTTAAAAAGAAATATTATCATATTGTAAAATAATAAAAAAAGATTATTTTAAAGCACTCACTAAACATATATCCAATCCTATTAAAAGAAGCAGGCAGTAACATACCCATATTGTCAGCACAGCACACAGACACTGGGAATGCTGTTTGCTGTTCATACCCAGTGTACCATTATTCTTTTGAGACATATTCAAAATTATACCTAAATTTTTACTTATAAGGGCAATTCTCTTAAGAAAACAATAGAACTAGAAAAGCATTCTACTGTTGCAGGGTTACAAATCTGTGTTGCTGTTGTACCAGCCCTTACATTTCATCTCACTTCAGCTGCTGATGAAGTGAAACATTTATCCACAGACCTATTTGGAAATTCAGGACAGTAATTAAATGGTTTATGCTAACCATAATAGAGTATGTCTGTGCTAATGTCTGAGATCGGTCTAACCAAAATGCAGTAACAGATTCTGTCTAAGTCAATGCAGCAACAGAGGATAAATTTTGTGCATTTGTGGACATTTCCTTTCACACATACAGAAAACAGAAACAAAACAGAAACTCACAGATAATTCTTAAGCGATGAAAACACAGACAATACCTCAATTTTTTTTAAAAAGGAGCAATTTCATCTGACCCTGCTAATCTAGCTGAGTGCACAGTACCACACGCTTTCCAAAAACACCTGTGAAAATCTTAGGAAGATACAGTACCTGTGAGATGCTAACCACACTTAACCTGATGACCAGGTCATCACTTAGGAATAATGGCAACATCACTCTCGTTTCCCTTTCCAATATCTGTTCTATTCCATAAAACTGAGAACAGTGTAGGAAGCTTCAAGAGACAACACTGCTAGCAATTTAGCTACTGAAATATCTCCACAGTTCAGGGAAATTTCCACAGCATTCCTTAACATCTATCACTACCTAATACTATACACTTAAAGTTCCAAATTCTGTGTAACAAAAAATAAAAGATGTGACCAAAACTACATTTCACTCAACGGAACAGCAAGACTGTCTCTGTGGAAAGAACATGTTGCACCATGATTTTGTTTCACTGAAAATCACATTATATGCAAAAAAGAAAGTACCTATCTCAGCACTTGTACAAGGAAGAATCACTCAGATGTGTTCTTTCCTGAAGTGCTCTGAAATACTAAAATAAAGACTGTTTCTAACTTCAGTTAATTTGCACAGGATTACAGCTGAGAGACTTAAGCAAAAAAAATATATTATTAATATTACATCTGTTACAGAAGGAATAAACAGGGATAAGCATAATCTTTTCATTGTTTTATGGAACCACAATCCACCAGCAAGTGTGCAAATCCATGCGATATCCCTGAGTACTGGATTTAAATTGGGGTCTTGGAGAGAGGTGAAAGATGTGCAAGAACTTAAGCACACAAAGAATCCTTAGCCGACTAAACATATAAGCTAGCTTTTGCAACTCATTTTCAGGGATAAAGCACATCTTTATTTCAGTATAATCAACGTAATTTCTCACTTGTTCCTGAATTCCCAAAGAGTACAGAGAATAAATACACAAAGGGGTGCAACTGGGCCCTTGGGAACCTGCAGCTCAGCACAGCACACTACAGCATTCTTCCCACAAGCTCTCCATGAAAACCAGAGATGAAAGCTTTGCTGGGGTAGCTGCGAATGCAAAAGCCCTGACATATACTTATATATGTGCTCAGCAAGAGAAACTAACAGTCAGCAAAAGCATTTTTGTTCCAGTGTAACAGTATATACACTAGATTGAGCACCACAGAATTAGCAGCCTACATAATGTACACAGTTCTTCATACTTTGATATATCCAAATACCCATAACTTACTTTTCCGGATGATACTATTACCCTTGAAAACATTTGGAGTTTAGTCCTTTAGACCTTGCCTTCAGATTAAAAAAGAAAAAAATAGCAGTAGAAGCACTTCCCCTCAAAGAATTCTAGTAGACTGATACATTAAAGATTATGAAAGACGCCAAATCATCAGACAGAAGGAAGAGTAGATGTCCTAATAGCCAGAGGTCTTTTGTACTGATCCTGTTAATACAGAATCTCTCTGCTTTTCCTAAGTGTCCACCACTGACCATGCAGCAATCTTCCAAACAGCTCTTCAGCTAACCTTCCATTTTAAAACATGCTGAATATGAAAGCACAAAATTGCTGTTCTGGCCCTCCACAAGAGATTTTATTTGGCAGAGTACTTTTCACCCACTTCACATGCACAGGCCAAAGGGGAAGATGGCAACCAGTCCATCATTTTTTACATTCCTTGTTTTCCTTTAATACTTCAGGTAATTAATTCTGAGCATTCATTTAAAATATAAGCTACAAAAAATACACACGTTGATTTGTATATTTGAACAGTCTTTATATCATGTATTCAAGAGTTTATAGACAACATACAACCTGTGTGGCTCACAACGAATGGCAGAAACAACCAAGGCACAGAACTGAATTAACAGCATATTGCCCTACAACCTAAAAATACCCCAGCAATACCCAACAATTATTACAGAATCATATAATCAATTACATTGGGAAAGACCTCTGAGACTGTTGAGTCCAATCTATGACCGGACACCACCCTGTAAGGTAGAGCACGGCACTCAGTGCCACATCCAGTCTTTCTTTAAATACCTCTGGGGACAGTGACTCCACCACCTCCCTGAGCAGCACATTTCGATATGTAATCAGCCATTCTGTGAAAAAATTCCTCCTCATGTCCAACCTGAACTTCCCTGGCACAGCTTGAGGCCATGTCCTCCTGCCCTCTCACTGGCTGCCTGGGAGAAGAGGCCAATCTCCACCTGGCTACAACTTCTTTTCAAGTAGATGCAGGGAATGGTAAGGTCACTCCTGAGCCTCCTCTTCTTCAGGCTAAACCACCCCAGCTCCCTCAGCCATTCATCAAAGGACTTACCCTTCAGACCCATCACCAGCTCTGCTGCCCTTCTCCATACTTGCTCCAGTCCCTCAATGTCCCTCCTGAACTGAGGGGTCCAGAACTGGACACAGGACTCAAGGTGTGGCCTCACCAGAGCCAAGTACAGGGGGAAGCAGCCACTGGAACATGGGGCAAAGACAAAGACGGAAAGGATTCCACCCCTAAATGTCCTAATTAGTATGAACACATGGACAAAGCCCTCCAGCATCTAGGAGAGAGGGCTTCAATACTTCAGCATCTGCTCTTCAACAGGCAGCCTGCTGAAAGCTAAGGGCAGGACTTCACGTAATGGGAATGGGAAATAAATGGAATGGGAAATAAATGGCTCTTTCTTTTTTAATGAAATTGTTTAGTCAAGACCTCACATATACTGTTATTTATTGTGGGGGTATGCAGGGTGTTAATTGAAAAGGGCAAATTAGATATGAGGTTCAAAGCGAAAGCTAACAACAAGGTACTCAGTCACTTTGATCAACCAAGAAGCATTCACACAGTACTTGTCTCTGAACAATACACTGTATGAACACTGACTCAGCCTGTGTGTGAAATCCAAAACTATTTACCTAATCATGATTTTAAAATAGGCATTAAGCACTTGAAACATACAGTACAGGTGTAACCATGAACAGTAAAACAAACTCTTTATAGAAAATAGCAGCACAGGGGTCAAAAGGACACTCTATGTGCAGATGAATTATTATTTAATTAAGTTCGCCTTGAAAGCATATCCAAAGAAGCCCAGAGCACTGGCTTCTCACACCAAAATTCTGCCTTTATAATGCTAATTATATACTGACAAATAGAACACTTCAAAACTTCTGCCATCATTCCTCTTGCCTGACTAACTTAATCTGAACAACTGAAATCAGTTGATCATAGTTAATAATACTACATATATAAACCCTTAAGTGACTTGAAATAGTAATTTTAGAATAATTTCAGTCCCAGATCTTAAAAAAATATATATTCTGAAGAACTTCAAACTTGAAACACTTCACCAAGTTTTTAGACACTATCAAATCTATATTGCACTCTTCAAAACTTAAAAAAAACCTTGTCCTTATAAATAACTAATTTAGACAAGAATATTTTCTTTCATCCCTCTACCCCACACCTGGGTCACAAACTGTTTGTGGTTGAAGCTAAGCCTGACACTTGGCTCTCAAAGGTGGTTTTAAGATAATTAAAAAACAACAGTCAGAAGAAAATTCAAACAGACCCGAGGAACATAACATGGCAAGTTGGATGTCTTTGAAAAGGAAGAAAATAATCAAACCCAGTTAAGAACTTCCTAGTAATATGAATACATAACACCACAGGAAGTATCCTACACCCTGGAGAGGCTAGCCAGTGGTTGGGAGCCTGTTCCTCAACAGCAACCTGAACTCAGCCAAGAGAATAAAATGAATCAACTTTAAAGCACAAATTTATATTCCAAAATTAAACTCTACTAAAATATTCAATAGATTAAAATAATCTTGTGAGCATTGAAGTTTCAATTAAAATCTTAGCGGAAAAAAATGAGACAGCAGTAAAATGTAAACATGGCACAGCACATTAGCTATGCCTGCTCTTAATGCTGGTAGGAAATACCCAAGAGAAGTGTATTTCATACAGCAGAAAACCTAAGGGACCTGTAACCCAAGGACAATGAACCACTTCACACAGTGCAGAAGCAATGAGGACTGGAACAGACTAAACCCCATGCCTTATTCTCAGAGCCAATACAACGGGTTAGATTCAATACCTATCTAAAAGAGTAACTGTGGGCTGAAGGAAGAAGGTAAAAAAAAGTATGGTGGCAATTATCTTAATGCTCACCACAGAGAACGTGCTAGCACTAACCAGCCCACTGACCCACTTCCAGGGAGCAACTGCTCCAGCCCACAGCGTGCTCAGTTCTCTGAGTCAACAATGGAAGTGGACTTTGCATAGGATGCTGCAGTTCCTCAAATAACCAAAGCTTCAGACACTATAAAATTCCAACTGCCAGGTAGCCATTACTTTTTCAGGTAAAATTATTAGTGTTCTATAAAATACTCAAATAGTCCAATTACCTTATAGATCACCCACTCTCACCCAGTTCCTCTGAGATAACAGATACATTCTAGTAGCAACTGCCCTCTGCTCAGGGAACTGAGAATTCATAAGACAAAGTTTTCTGTACAAGACTGTTAATACTGGTACTTTTCCTCCATTTCCATTCCTTATTGAAGTTCTCTGCTTGCAGCTTTACAGATTGTGGGCAAGATCTGATTCCTTTTCCTCCACCTCACCTCACCTTGCTCTTGTGGGCTGAAATCCTTTAATTTTTTGTATTTGCTGAAGATGTTCATTCAGTAAAACCAAGGAAAAAAGTATTTTATTATGTATTTTTTGTGTATTCCTTCTTTTATTAATAGGAGAAAAGTCTAGAGCACCAAGTGAATACCCTGAGGAAAATATACAAAAACTTATTTCAATCAAAATAATTTGCCTCCAGAACAAACTCACCTAGTTTCTCCTAGAAACTGAATTTTCAGTTAATTCTGTTCGAACAGAAGCAAACCTGGAATTTGTTAGATAAAGGAAAAGTGGGTCAATCTAAATCTCAATTCCTCATGAAGCAGAGGACAGCTTAGTGCTGTGTGCCAGGATCACAACCAGTTTCAAGTTTGTCAACCGCAGTTCCTCTGACAAGGGCTGGTGAAAAGTCAACTTTTCTTCTTTTACCCCAAGGCTCAGAAGAAAATTCTTGAAGAAACGTTTAACTGACCTCACAGTGCTAACTCAGTCCACTCTAAAGTGATAAATGACCAGCTCTACGGGGCTCCACTTAGAAGAACTTTAAATAGCACAGCTGACCACTAACACTAAAAGGTTCTTTGGTTTTGACCCACACTTTTCCTGTACAGATACAGGGAAAGGGAGGGGAAGGATTTTCTCCTGAGGGCAGAAAGATGCTGACTGAAATCTTAAATGATACTTCTACTTAAGACATTAGAGAATATACTTTTTTATGTTACTGAGAGCAATAAATACACTTACTGCATGTTTAACCTTGACTACTGAAGTTTTCTCAAACCACTTGAGACACAAATATGGTAATACATATGCTGTAAATTCTTACCCTAGTCAAACTGCTCAAAGGTCTCCAATTTAATTAAAATTGTTGTTGATTTATTATCAGTTCCAATTGACTCCATTCTATATATTAGCAGCATTGATTTTTTTAAGAAGTTTGGTAGGGTTTGTTTTGTGGTGGGGTTTTGTTGGGGTTTTTTTGGTGTGAGTTTTTTAAACAAGAATTTATTCATAGTGTTATAATAAATAGTAGATGTGTAACTAAGCCATCAATTTTGCTTATAACATTAAAAGGATGTGCTTCACTTACTTGAGTAAAATTATTTTTTCCTGCTGATACCAGAGTGAACTAAATTATAGGTATTTTCAGAGGGTCAAAAAGTATCTTTAAGAATATCTAATTTAAAAATTACAGAAATATGTCATGCCAGCTGTAATTTTATATTGACTCTGATTTTCTTGTTGGAAGTGCTGAAAATAAAGGACAGGTTATCCCTAAGACAATCATTTCATAAGACTGATGTATTTAGTAATGATCTTCGAAAGTAATCTCTTATCATTCCTATTCCCACATCAACTATATACAGCTATCCACCTCTGCAAACTTGGGCTACAATGACAAAATACAAATGTAGAAAAGATATCTATTAAGGAAAGTTGTTGATACTCAATGCTCTTATTTCACAGGTATGCACTATGTGAACCTTCAGAAGACACTGGAACATTTTTACCCCAAATGAATAAAATGTAGCATCCATCCATTCTCTTAAAAAAAACAAGCAAACAAAAAACCCCATCAATCAGAAAGTGCTTTCACTCAAAAACCCCAACACACTCCCACATACAAGAGAAAAGTAACCCAGAAGTTACGGTGATGTTACTCTACCAATGTTCTGCTGGACTCGGAAGTGTCAAAGTGAATAATTGATCGACTGTGACACTGCAATAGCTGGAACTACACAGAAAAGGAGAGGGAAAGATCCCTAAGGACCAAAGTGCACATCTCTGTAGTGGGAGCAGCTGTAATAAATCTAAGCTGACAAGTATTCAGAGACTGAAGCAATGTACCATCAAATATTTTTAAAGTCAGTTCCACACAAGTCAACCCAGACTTGCCTGGAGATTTATCAGACATTTAGCTGGTGCATGTGATCACTTGTTAAAGTGAAGAGGAAAGCAAAAAAAGTGGACAAATAAGAGATACTGGACCACGGCACAATGAGATTTCAATGCCCAAGGATGAACTTTCACATTTCATTAAAGTTTAGAAACATCTAAAAAACTGTTCCCATGCCTTGCATTTTTAAAATATCTTTTGCTTTCCCCTAAAGATTTTCATTTAAGGAAAATAATTGAGTAACTATTTTATTTTCTTAAAATTAGAAATATGTCCCAATCAAGGTTCTTGAATTTTTTTTTCCAGGTGTACACATAAGTTGTTCTTTATGTCCTAACACAGTTGCCCATTTTACATTTCCAAGATTTTATAGAGGAGTTCGTAAAATGCTACTGAGAAGCCCAGGAAAAATCAATCAGAAGTAAGACATTTGATTAAAATGGACTTCAGGAAACAGTACAAAAAGGTAAGATATTTATTCATTCATTCATTCAAGAAAAATGAAATTACTAATAGCCTTCACCGCTTAAGTAAAAGAGGAAGTCATGGAGTCCCTGTTCAAGAATTACCATCCTCAGTAGCAGACTAAGTCTCTTAAATACTGGGAATTCTTCAAAACACCTATCAAAAGAGAAAATTTGACAAATCCTGATGTCAGCAAAAAACTCCAACATTTGGCAACAAAAAGAGATATATCATGTATCAGCTATGCCAGGTTGACTCTATCCTTCTTCCACCTATACCTCCAGGAGAAATGTGAACAGCCCTCAAATGCTAAAACTCAACACAGTACAAATGCAGACACCGTTAACCAAACTCTGCTAAGACCAAACCTTCCCCAAAATATAGAAATATAGAAAATTATAAAGCAGGAAGTGAAAGACGGAGATGGTGCAGGGAATAGAGAGATACACAAAGGAAGGGGGAAAAAATCAGCTAAAGGTCATGAAACAAGATGAGAAGGCAGAATTCTGTATCATTTGACAAAGACTGTTCAGGATAGTGGAGCTGAGAATCAGACATTCTCCAGCCGAGCTCCTTCTGCATGCTGGTCTGGTAACAATACACAGTGCAAGCACAACCCTGTTCATAGTGTTAATGGTAATTTTGGGGGGCTTGGTTTCATACAAGGAAAATATAAAGATGCTGTGGAAAGTCCTCAACAGACTGCCTGCTCTCCAGAGGTTCATGTTTGCAAAATTTAGTGATCTGAGTCAACTGGCTCAGGGATCCAGGAGTCTGAAGGTATTTCTACAAAAAGTCTCTGAATCTCACCACCAACAGAAAGTTCTTTGACTGTTTGATTTATTTACATCCACATTTTCATATCCAAGTTTGATGACAGCCATCTACTGACAATGAGTTTTACGGAATGAACATAGATGGATAAACTGTCACACAAACTGACATCCACAGTTTTACTCATCTGATGATGGAAGCTGGCACCAGCTCATCTGTGTGAATGAGAGAAGACAGCACAGGGTGGAGATATATTGTGAGGGGCTGGTAAAGTCCCTGAACACAAACAAGAGAAATTCATCATTGATGAGGTAAAGATGTAAGAGCCAGATGGATTTCTATCACACAGTCTTTTTTCAACCTCATTTATGTTCCCTTCTGTCAAAGTCTGCGGGAGTTGCTGGTTTCAATGACGCAGTGCTACCCTACCTGATACCCATCGTGGCTGAAATGCACCATTGCATCTGGAGCCCTGCTACTGCAACCCTATTCCCCAAGAAAGAACATGCAATTCTAACTCTGCTAAACCAAGACTGCTGCAGTTCACAAAAAAAACAAGGACTACAGCAAGATGATCAACTCTGAGCATCAATCTTTTTTTTTTTTAAGCTTTTGATTAACTTTAAAATTACTGAAGTGAATGGTTTCAGAATTTTAAAATTTGCAGGTAAGTATTTTTATAGACCAACATGTATCAATTACAACTGATCAAACCTACTTATCATAGAATGGTTTGAATTGTAAGGGACCTTAAAGATCATCTCGTTCCAACCCCCTTACCATGGGCAGGGATATCCTCCATTAGACAAGATTGCTCAGGGATCCATTAAACCTCACTTTGAACACTTCCAGGAATGGGGCATCCACAGTTTTTCTTGGCAACATGTTCTAGTGCCTCACCACCTTTGTAATAAAGAAGTTTTCTAATTTCTTTCTAATATCCAATCTAATACTACACTTTTTCAATTTAAAGCTATTATCCCTTGTCCTATTTTCCAAGACCAATATATATCTTTACTAATTTGGCATCTTTGTTACTGAGACCCTCCAGAGTTACTGTATTATTTACTAGTCTGTGTAGATACTAACATGCAAAGAAAAGTTTTTTCATCAAACTACAGAATTACATGCATTTTAATTCAAGCTGTGGAGGGATCACGGACAGATCAAGAAAAAGCAAAGACCACCCATTTACTTCTGCTTTATAGGAGTCCAGTAATGAAAGTGGTGCTGACACCATGCAACTCCAGCACTGTAACTGAAGTGGATTCCCAATGGATTGAACTGAAAAAATACCAATGAAACTACTCACTGTCTCTCAGCTCTCTAAAAGCCATTATTTAAGTTAGTCATTTACAAGCTCTCTACAATAAAGATTCGACAGTAACTGTATAAGCTAATTCATCCCATACTAAGGAAGGCAGCCAAGAAAAATAAGATATGTGACCCTGCAAGAAGTCTCTTATCACTATCAACTGGAAAAGCTAAAACAACTAAAATTACACAAGTTGCCTGATCTCAACACATGAAGTCAAAAGAAACAATTCAATCCCCTTGTTCTTTTAACTGAGTTGGGGTGCTTGATTTTATGTCAAGTAAAGAACTTACTTTCCATGATCTGCTCTAACTACAAATAGAAGACAATGCTTCAAAAGAAGCAAAGAGCAGACAAAGACATTGATTTAAAAATTAGTTTTAGCTCTTTGTCATACTTGAAAAAACTATGACAACTCAAGGCTGCTGTCATTCACAGAAACACTATAAAAATCACAAAATAGAGTGGCCAAAATTAATTTAAAAAAAAGAAACGAATATAGATAATTTTTCTCTTTTTCTGTAATGCTTTTTACAACAGCTGGGAGGCAAAATGGATATCCCCTACTCCAGCTACTGCAAAGCATAGAAAGAGCTGTAATTAATTTTGCACTTGTTCCAGAGAGGTTAGAGGATTGAGCCCTTATCTTAAACACCAAACATGATTAATTTGATTCAATGGGACTACTCACATTAGCAAAAACATTTGTATATATGCCTGCTTCCAGAGTAAGACCTAAAGCAATTTTGTTCTCCTTGACATTCTTTCATGCAGAGGCCTTTTATTTTCCATATACCACTCTCATATTTTATACATGCCAGCGTGGAGAGCACCACTTTCATCAACCTCGGCACCCTTCTTAAATCCTGTAATGCACTGAAGCCCATGTCAGAATATGGCCTGTATTCTGCACTTGAAATAAAGGAAGTTGTTGTTTGAAAACACAGCTGAGAGGAGTGAAATAAAATATATAATTTGGTGAAGAAATAAAAACACATTAAGATTCATGCATCTTTCATGGTTTTATATCACAAGACAATGCTTACAAAGTACACATATATTGTGCAAACTGGACTCAGATAATTTAGGATTAAAATCTGAATAAAAATAAGTAAAATAATTATCTGAATAAGCAAACATTAATAGGAAGTAATTTCCTTCATTTTCACTTCTCTGGATAATTATACCTGTGGGCTATTATGAATAATTTATGAGATGGCATGCGGTTTACATGCAGCCCTGAAAGTCTATGCATTTATAATATGATCATTCCAAATAATTCTGGGGCAAGCCATGCCTGGTAAGTGACTTCTGCACAAACAGTCTTTCAGCCTTAGGATACTTTAAGCTTCTCTTAACGGAGCAACGCGCTTCACAAAGAAAAAAAAAAAAAAAAAGAAAAGAAAAGCATTTTTTAGTTTATTTAAATCTCTCTCCCACAAGTGGCATTCAATAATTCATTAAAATCTTGTAACTCCAAACTTCCTTTAAGCTTTGCGAAATATTGACCAACTACTTTATATATTGATCTTCACTGTGATTAAATTTTTAAGGCACTTGAGACTAAATTCTGGTAAGGGCAAGATCCTCTTTTTCCCAACAGCATACAAATTATGTTTTGCAGCCCAAACCCAAACCATTCTGAGCACTCTGTTCTAGTTTTAGAAGTACAATATTGTTTCAAGAACAAAAACAGGACTCATAATTCCTGCATAACATTTTCTGACCCAGTGGAATATATGGGGACCATTTAAAACAATTATATACCATTCTGTTGAAAATCCTGTTGGCCAAGAAATAGTTCATTGTACACATACTAAAAAAAACCCTCCAAGAATATGCAAAAGCCTTCCTTTTTTTTTTTGGCCACAGTGAATTTTAGTCTTGACCAACGATGAAAAAGGCACTTGCATGAATACAATAGGACTACACATTCTTTCCTCTCAAGATCACTGTGCAGATTTGTAAACGCACTGTACTTTGTCTTCCAGCATAAGTAAACTATATTTAATGATTAGAGGACTACTGTATGAAGAGATAAACTAGAACAAAAGACATTCTGCAAAACACAATTCAGTCTTTATGCATAAATTAGCCATTCACAATACTGGCGCCTTGTAACAAATTTTGGCCTTTAAAGTAAAATTTTTATAGCTTTCTTTGTTTCCAACACATTTACTGTTTTTTATAGCACATTTTACTCCTTCCTTTTCAAGATGCAATGGAAATAAAAACCCAAAAACAGAAACTGAGTATTTCAAAGCCTGTAAGTTTATTTATGAATTCTTCTCTGCTTAAACAGTGTATCTCCAAAATATGTCTATAGTGTTCCTGTACCCTTTAAATTCACAGATTGGAGGATTGGAGTTTGTTGTTTTATCCGTATTTCACTTGTACATCTGAACCTATCTTCAAAGGACACTACAATGTTCCTTAGAAAAAAAAAAAAAAGAAAGAAACATGTTCCTGACAACCATCCAAAGCACTGACATAGCTCCAGCTTACACCCACTACATTTTGCTAATTATATCTCAACTGCTCAGCTCTCTCAAGACAGAGAAGGAAGCAGATGACACTGTCAGTGTGCCAGGCAAAAAAGTTAGGGGAAAGAGAACATAAGCAACCAAGGGAACCCCATGAGGGAGGAGAATCGAGAGATGTTAAATTTTGTAGCAACTACCAAAACCCAGTTCAACTGTATGTATAGATGACATGTGCTTCAAACTTGCTCCTGCAGCCAAGAATTACCATGTGTATTCCTTCTGTGAAGAAAAGGGGTGGTTTGGACACAAATTTGGCATCAGAGATGTGAGAAGAAAAAAATGCCAGTTCAAAATAACACAGAAAAAGACTCAGAAGTCTCCTCTTAAAATAACTTCCCTTGTATTTAACATCCTCCATCTCCTGCTACCGCATACTTTTGCTTCTCTCCAACAAAAACATGACCTTTTGAGCTTGGACTACTGTATCTCTCATACCTTCTCTTTTCAAGGTCTTTCAGTAACACCAAGCATCTTGCCTACCTCCATCCAGAGCCACTTTCAATCTCGTAGCACTTTAAATTACTGAGCACATACCAAAAATAGTGATTTTTATAAACAGAGTTGATACTACATCGATAACAAAACTTAGTAACCCTTAGCCCTGCCTGGAAAGGGCATTGAGCAATATCTATCCTACTTGGAAGCTGTTGATGTATTTCAGAAGTACATCAACTTCCGTTTTGAAAAAGTAAAGGTCACTGGCCAGAGAACATGATTCCAGATGTCCTTTCTTGACTTTATTGTTTTCCATTTTGCTGCAAGAGTGATTACACATTAAATTTTCCTTCCATAACATATGTTACATCATATCCAAGCATATGCTTAAGTTGCTTGTAATGCTAAAGTACGCTATCTAGTTTCATAATCAAAGCCCTTCATTAAGTGAAACAAACATTCAAGATCCTTAATATAGAGACCCATTCACAGAACTCAAGGGGAGAAACAAAAAGAGATACACAGCACTTACTTGTGATATAAATGAGGAAAAACAAGTTAATTTTGAATGGGGGGAAAAGTAGCAAAACCTAACATTCTGATTCAGCTATGTAGGCAATCAAAATAACCCACCCTTCCCTGGTATCTATTGCCAATGCCACACCAGAAGAAAACTTCCTGACTATCAGTAATATCCCCATAGTAGCTAGAACAAATTTATGTGGGTCAGACAACCCTGCATATTACTTTAAATGCTTGAGAAAGAAAGATGCTGTTCCATGTAATGGCTCTCATGGCAGTATACCTCAGCTGATTTCATACCCTTCTGGCAGAAAGGACGTGTCAAGAGGAGAAATGGTAAGACCAAAAAAACACGATGTTCAAACACATCCTACTAAATGCCAGTATAAAAAGAGCATTAAATGCAAAGATGATTCAGGGAAATTTGGCCTAACTTTAAGTGAACGCCTGTTGTGTTATGTAGTTAAAAAAACCAAAACAAATGTAATACAGCTTCTTCCTCTATCACCTTGTAATTGCAGCTCAAATGAGAAAAGTAACATTTGATGTCAAGCATTTTCAATTTTATAGGACACAGCTGGCCCCAAACAGTGTGCAAGTTCTTACAGAAATACTAATTTTTCATTCTTAGTGAGTAAGTGGACGTTCAAGAAATTCGTCAATCTTAAAACCTACATGGCTATTTCACATGAAAAACTCCAGTAAACTGGATAATCATTTCATATTGTATTTTTCCCCTGAAAAAAGTATTGTCCAGTCTCCAACTACCTATGCTAGAAATCATAAGGAAGCAGAGAGAGATCAGAAAGCACAGAGGTCCACTGAGGCCTGAAGATCCAGTTAAGTGCCAGTCACTGGTCGAGAATACTCAGGAAAGACAAGGCAGCTCCTGAAATGAGACACAAACAGGAAGCAAATGCCAGCAAGTTTTTGGATTTGAAGCATGGTAATACCAAACAAAAATAAGATGAAGTCTGTTTTAATACTTGCATGTAATCTTTGTCTTCCAAATAGGGAACTATTTAAGAAGGTGGTTACAAAATAAATCAATTTAGTAAACTTCTGGTAACTGAAGACTTCACAGAAGTTTTATCTGCATGGGGTACTGAGATACATGTGCCTATAGAAAAATACTATACTCAAAAACTTCTTGGGAGTATAAACCAACACCAATTTTCACTACCTACTTAAGAATTCAGAATTGTGATTTTGACAGAGACTGGTTTCGTTTTCTTGTTCAGATATTGTTCATTAAAGAGGGTAGTTTTCTAACTCTCTATATTCTTGAAATTAAACACAAATGCAGAAGTGCAAGAGAATCATGCTTGTCTGACTGAAGCATCTATGATTAAGCAAATATAATATCCTGCCCTCATTTCCACATTTAAGGATAAACATGCCTTAAAGCAGAAGAAAAACAGCTAGTAGACAAGATAACATTTTAAATTCAAGTTTCTAAGAAATGCTTAAGGGGGGATACCTTTTAAACCAAAAGACAACACAAAAAAGGTTTGACACATTTATGGCATGCAGTATTTTACTACATAAAGACTCAGAACTAAAGCAAATAATTTACCAAAAGAAATCCAGATTTTCCACATGGGAACCTGGTGCTGTATCATCACATATGAAGTCTAAATCCTATCATGTACTCCTCCTCAGAGTAAAAATGTCTGCAATAATACAATCTGAAATAAGTAATTATTTTAATGCAATAAGAAATATTATCTACAAAACTCTTTCTAGGCACCCAGCACTTTAAATGGTCTATTAAAAAGGAAAGCTGGCTTATCTAGAGATCAGTCTTTCAAATTAATACCTTTTATGTTCTAAATAATGTATTGTAGCTAAGTAGCAGAGAAATTGGAAAATTTATGAGTAACATTATAGATGATTATAAAAAATTAACCTTTCCTTTTTTTGTTGAAGGAATCTGGGAGACTATTCTTTTTTAACTCTCAGCAAAGCATCTACAAATGCTCATGATATTCCTTTTTATACTTTACAATTAACAGCTTTTCTGTATTAATACTGAACATGCAGTAGCATTATCCTTTTGGGAACATGTATGATTTCACATGTACTTTCTATCCAGAAAATAAAGTTGGAGAACCAAATCTGTCACAGTGGTCAGGAGAGCTTCATAACTCAGTGTAACGAATTTCTCAAAGTAATAACAGACTTTATGAGAATTTTCATATTTTCCAGAACAGTGGATTATAGATAAATGAACGATGTACAAGCCTGAAATATTTATACAAAGCCCAAACCCTTCTGTGTCTTCACAATTTGTCCCATGGCAGCTTAGTGTGCTAGAGGATTAAACAGCATAAATATACAAACACCTGAGAATGAAGATCTAGCCAGACTGATATATTTTGGCACATAGCTTCCCCACAAAAAAAAAAGTCTTAACTTTAATTATGTTGTATACAAAGGAAGAAGAACTATATCTTGAAGGAAGAAAATAAAAGAATAAGAAAAAAAATCCCAACCAAACAAAAAAACACAACCAAAAACCCAAAAAAACCTAAAACCAAGGAGCTTAAGTTTTTATCGCATTACTTCTTAAGGCACACCCCTGTTAGAGTCAGGAGGGCTACAATGATTGAAGGCAAGAAGACAAACATTTTTGTTCTGTAAAGCCAATACAGCTCTTCATGATCCTTGAGTGAATGAGCCTGCATTGCCAAGTTCTTCAGCAATCAAAGTCCACAGCGGAGGAGCTTCTTTTGCTTCCCATTATTTTCAACAATAGAAAACAATACAAAAGCTCACACATTCACTTTATGACTGAGCAGGTTACAGTTCATCTGTCTTCAGCTTGCAGGTGGACCCCCTCAGCTTAAATAAACCTCTAAAACTTTATTTAAATTTCTCTGAACTGCATCAAAAACGTGCATTACCACAGCTCCATAAACTGTTCTATACCACACACTGAAGCATCTGCAGGGAGAAGAAGCAGAACACCAGACAACTCATTTTCTTTTAATTCAGTCTTATCTCTGCCATTTGTACCTTCAGTGGGTTTGAGTAGATTATTTCCTATTCCAAGGGACTACTATCTTTCCCTTTCCCAACTATGACTTCAATGATAGCATGGGATAGAATACTTGAGTGTAGATTTCTAATGTGTTCAGGATTTTTGATGGTGGTACTGTGATCGTAGTAAACTCAGAAAATAATTACAGAGCAATAAATTAAACACCTGCACATTCTTGGGTATTGATGCTTCATTAAAAAACAAGGAAAAAACTCCAACCACTCAAACAAAAACAAAATTAACCAAACCCCCAACACTTTATCCTGAATGATTGCTGCATAAGGTCAATGTCAATTAAATCTTAAGTGTTCCTTTCATGGTTTAGCTGTTGAGCCTTCCTATATAATTTTGCTAGAATATACAGCATATAAAATGAGTAGTGGAGCTTGTATTTGTATTCTGTCATTCTCTATTAGTGTTGTGTACAGACAACAAGACCCAAACAGTTAGTGATGAGTGAGGTGAAGAAGGGAAATGAAAATGTCAAATGCAGGAAGAAACTGTTAAATGGCAGCAAGTGCCTGGGTGAGGTGTTTGTCTACCCATGTGCTGCTTGTCTTTCTCAATCCATCATCAGAAAGGACAAGGAACCTCAGGAGGGATGAATGTCCTAAGTCAGAAGCATGGAATGGGCTACATCCCTGACTGCCTCAGGCAATAGCATGCTTGCCCTAAACTGTCAGTTTATGGTCCTCATTGCTATCTGCCTCCTGTCAATGTAAAATTCAGAAATTGAAATCCAATGTGCCTTGTAGCCTTGAAAAATAAAGACAATATCTTTATTTCCCCCCCAAAAAAATGACAGAACAATGATCACAGGCATTTTCAGAGGGGATCACAGCATGGGAGGGGATACATATTCAAGTACACCAACTTGTCCCATTTTTCATGCAGATTGATGCTGAGAGACAAGAGACTGACTGAAAACAGCTGGCCCAAATGACCATCTAGCCATGAAAGGGAAATACAGGCTAAAATTTGAAAGGAAGTCCTAATGGAAATGTAAAAGCCAGAAGCAGCACTGCTGTTACTGTCATTAAGAAAGGACCGGAATGACAGAAGTTGATCAAAACAGTTAAGAGAGAAAAGACGCAGAAACATGTTTAAGTTTCTACGTGTCACTTCATCTCTCCTGCTTCATAGTAAGCAATGAGATGACAAATAAAAAGCAAGCTAACAGGTAGCACTTGCTCTTGATGAGCAACAAGCCTGACTGAAAGACCACAGGCCACCTACTTCTAAAAATGCCAGCATCATGAGCATACAATGATATACAGTTTACCCTAGTCCTCGTTTGCTTTTTTAAGTATTTTTCTTCTTACATGAGATGCTGGGTATCTGAGCATGTTACAAACAGAAGAGGTCTATATGAGTGTTAAATTCAGAATGGCTGTTTCTCTTTTACATCATGAAAGCATACTAAGAGGATTATATTCTACTTCATCGAAGAATAGTGATTTAGAGTTTATTTTGTTAAATCTTTCTTGTAAGGGGGGATTTTAAAGAGTATTTTTACATTTTCTTACAATAATTTACAAATGAAGGCACATTATTAATATTAAATAGTGCTGAATGTTTACAACAGTAACAGAAATCATGGATGTCATCCCTTGGTCATCCACAGACACAAAGCCAAAGCCCAGATGTGACAG
The DNA here is from genome assembly GCA_013400955.1 of Drymodes brunneopygia. NCBI lineage: Eukaryota > Metazoa > Chordata > Aves > Passeriformes > Petroicidae > Drymodes > Drymodes brunneopygia. The sequence continues at coordinate 92,850 of VZTZ01028247.1, read as the reverse complement.
TATTTTACTAAGAGACCCTAAAATTCACAACCATTTATTTTAGTCTAAGCCACACTGGAGTCTTGCACTGAAAGTATTTATTACAGAGAGTCCTCATTAAGTGCACCGTTAATTAATTAAACAAACTGCATTTTATTTAAGATCTCCAGTAAAGACTTTCACCCACAGCCAGTTTACAACTTGAAAAATAATATATCACTTGTGCAGTCAGAAAAAAATCAACGACATGAAAATTTGTAAATGTTATTTACAAAATATTTATTCTCAACATAACTGAAATGTTATGTTCAGAAGCACCCCAGAACTACTAATTATTTTATGGAACCCCACATCCAGTTAATGTCAGCACAGTAAGATCATAGCTTAAAGCATCTGAGATCTGAACTCTACAACACCCCACATGACAAGGATGTTGTAATCTTTTGGGTTTTACATGCAACATACTTAGAATTAGATATTGTGCTACAACAGAGCCTACTGCTACTCCAGCAGAACTAGTGTCCTCTTCTCATAACAAATTACTAGAGCCCAGGCAAGCATATGCTGGTAATTTATGAACAGACAGTGTAGGTGAGAGGGATGCTGAAAACACACCAGCTCTGGCAATTCATGCCTAATTTGCCAGATGCTTTAAGCAGGAATCTGTACAACAACAGTCTTTACCCAGCACAGTCTTTACTGTCTTAAGGGCAACTGCATCAGAATCAACCAGATTTTTTCTTAATAGCCTCCAGAACCTTAAGTAGTTGCTGGCACAGGTTACACCTTGGCAAAGGAGCAGGCTTTAAAGCTGATACAGACCTCAGAAGCTGACTGTGTAATTCTGACAGGGTTCTGTGCCAAGCCAGGCCATGTTTTCACCTTCTCCCCTACATGATGAGCACAGCTTCCAACCTAATATCCATATACAAACAGGAAATAAAACAGCTGGTGGAAGACTGTCACACAGCATGAATATCTGTTCTGGATTCCTCTAATGGTGCTGTTTAGTACAAGCCTGAAAAAAAACATAAAGCTTAGTTTGTCAACAAATGTATTATTGCAAGAATTTTCAACCTATTTATAGGTATTAAGAGGCATAGAAACTGTTTAAATGGAAAGTGATTCAAAGAAAGGGCTTTTGATTTTTACGCTGTTATTCCTATTATTTGATCCCATCAGGAAACAGCAGATGAAGATGGAGACCACAAATTCTCTTCGTTTTTGTTGAGTTTGTTTTTAAATGCAAATTCTCCCAGTATCTTGAATTGTAGCTTTTTCCACTTACAGCCTGTAAGATAAATACAGTGTGTGTATCTCTTGTCTTCATCCTCACCACTCAATAATTTGGTGTGATAAAAAGTAACACCACCATATATCACAGAATATTCTGAGTTGTAAGGGATCCACAGACTCAAGTCAAACTTGTAAGTCAAAGTCCCATACAGGGATTGAACACTTTCTCCCCCTTCCAGCCCATCTCTGTCCCCCTCTCCAGCCCTGCCCCCACGCAAAAGAAAAGAAAAAAAAAGGTTAAAAAAAAATTCTATTTAATTATCCACCTTCTAAACTCCGCAGTCTCTGACAGTTCACAGGCTGGGGTTTTTGGCCTTTCAGCAGCCCCTCTACTTCTCCCTGCCTCTATCTCCTCCCAGGACTCAGCTTTTGCACAACACACATGGCAAAATATGGTGTGTAAGGGTCACTGATAAAATTTAGAGGAAGAGGACATAGGAAAAGACTTCTAAGGAAAAAATAATTTTTAAGGAATCCCCCAAAAGTGTCTCAATATTCACTTCCATAAAACAAGAGCAAACGTAGTAACACAGTGAGGTTTGCCATTTTATCTCCACCAACACGATATTCTCTGTGGAAAAGAAGGAAGAGAAACAGGACAGGGGCCATAGAGGGAGAAGAAGCAAGCAGCCTCAGTGACTTATGACATAAGATTTCTCTCCTAGCAGGACTAATCTCCATTTACTCTACTAGGATGGAGCTTCTTTATGGAACACTTCATCTACAGCAGGGGATTATTGATTCACCATCCATCAGAGACAAATTTCTTTTTTTTTTTTTTATGCCAAACAGCTTTGAAGATAGAGTTCTGCTGGATACATGCAATAAGATTGCTTCTGATTTAGTGGCTTATTCCCAGGTGCAGAAATAACATCTCAAATTTAAAAGTAATTCACCCTCACCCTCATCCCACCATAACTACATATCTGTCTTAACAGTATGATCATCATTGACCACATGTCAGATTGCCTCAGGTCAGGTAAATTTGTAATGATCCTATGATATAAAAATAATTTAATTTGAAGGGAAGAGAAAGCCCCATAAGATACATGTGAAAGACAAACTGCTCAGTCTTTCCTTCTAACTCCAATAATGACAGAATGAGCGACTCACTCTCAAAACAGTCCTGGTTTTCTAAATGAAAAAGGGACTCTCACCCCTGGCCCCAGAATGCCAATCAACAAAGCCAAGAAAGGCTTTCAAATAGCCAAATCCGGAAATGTAGCTTTTTTACTCATTCTAGTGAAAAACAATCCAATTGCTTTTTCAGTATATGCAGATATTGATCATAAAAATATTCTGTAGGGATCTTTACCAAATTTTTTTAAAATAAACTATTATCAATCAACTATTCTCCAAGCCTGGATCATCTCTCCAAAGCTGCAGCTAAGGCTTCCTATTAGGAAAACTACAGCCAGCCAGTGCATAAGGGCACACATTAGAAGACACAAAACTGAAAATGCACCCATACCAATTCTAAATTTGAATTCACCATGGTGTTGCTTTTAGCCCAGCAGCTCTGATAAGTTGCTCAAGGTTCTAGTTAATAAAAGGTCACTCTGTAGCATTTTTTCCCCTTATTTTTTAATGTCAGAGAAATCCCCAGGGCTGTTGTGATTTGTTCTGCAAATGCCGAAAACACAGAATGGAAGAGAACAGCTTTTGGGTTGGGGTAGGCATGTGTGAGAAACCAAACCCTCTTGGTCCCCAAGGTGACAGTGAAGATGAATTCACTGCACAGACTCATGCACACAGACAGAGCTACTGAGGGCTATGAAAGTCTGCTCTCAGTGCCCTCATGCAAGATCTGCAGAATGAACATTGCTTTTCCTTCTACCTGTTTGTAGTGTACACTAATCACCTAGTGTTTCACCAAGACAAAAGAGATGGGTGGGAAAGCTGGAGAGAAAAAGGGCTGAAAGAACACAATTCAACCAGAATCATTGAAAAAGAGTAACCTGGAAGATAAGCAGTACAGCACAATAAACTAATCAATTCTAGCCTGAAAATTCTGATGGAATGAAACAACTAGAATACTATATAGAAATATTGTACATCAGGATGACTGCAATTGCCCCCTGAAGAAATTATAGGAGATTATAACAAGAAAAACTTAAAGGAAGGTAAAGTCAGCAAGTTTAAAGATTAAAATCACTACTTTTTGCAGAATGAAGAAAACTGAGCTACTATGCTTTCATCTTTATATATATAGTAATGGTAACAGGAGGTGGTCATTCAAAAATATGGAATCCATGAAACTGGACATCATAGCTGGCACATGTCTAATCCACTCCAGTTTACACTCACTATTTCTTCCCATGTCCTCCCACTAAGGGCAAGAAAAAAATCCACATACAACAAAAAGGAAGTGTTAAGGTACAAAAAGTTTCAGACCAAAGTTAGAAAGGCAACATAGGAACTACATCCAAGTCCATTTTCTGCTTCACATCAACATGGACAAACAACAATACTCATTTTTCCTTATACTGCAATCCACATCTGTCTCTACTCCACATTAGACAGCTGATGCCAAAAAAAAAGCACAATAGGAAATCACTTTCAACTCTGTGCAGAACTCCACAGCCCATGCACCAGAAAATGCAGTTACACTGGCTACCTACAGCAATAACACAATCCCAAAGTAGACTGACCTTTATTCATCTGAAAGCTCCCCCTTCTTCAAAAGAGACTTATGTCACACTACTGCAGGTGTAACACATGTGATGCTACAGCTGGAGCTCCAGGTATATAACAGACGAACAATTAACACGGTATTTCTAATTTTCTAGGCATATTGTAAAGTTGCCATTAGCCCAAAGCTAACAGAAGAAAAAGATTTTAACAATTAAATGATTTTTGGGCATTTGTTACCACTGGCAAGAAGTTCACATAAACAGTCAATTTTTACACCATGAGCATATAATTAATAATTAATAAATACATATTTGCTGAATGGAGCTCCCTCATCTCAGACAGTCAACTGCCTTTATTCATTTATAAAGGTGTTCTTTATGTTATTCAATTTTTTCCTGACAGTGCTTATTCCAGTAGGGTTCTGATTTGAAATATCTTTAGGTCTACCTATAAAAAGTAACGTCTGTCAATAACAATTTCTGAAGAAGTGGTGCCATTGTACCCAGTCTAACTATTCAGAAGTTAGAATAGTTGCTGCTCATTTCCAACTAAGAATACAGGGTACATAACAACAACTGAAATAAACACAAACAAAATTCCATTTGGCTTTGGCTTTGCAGAGTAGTTTTGCCTTCACACCAGGTGATACATTTCAAGATAAGAAAGGAAAGCAAATATGTTTGCTTCTCTCCCACCCACCTCTATACTGCATCTAAGCAGGGGTCCCTTTGGCCCTAGCAAGGACCAGGATAGGACTGCTTTCAATTAAATCCCCCCCAACCCTTCCAGTGTTGGAAGATAAGGCAAGAGTACATTTTGGCAAGTGGATTTATATATATAGGTCATGACTGACCTGGAGGCTATGCTGTTTTGGCAGCAGAATAAGGAGAAAGCCCTCAGCTCCTCATTTTCTGTGAGGTTTGAATGCCAATCAACTGACCTAAAAAGTAAAATATAGTGAAGAGGCCTCTGAACCTGGAAGCAAAACCAGTGGCCAACCTGCAAAAAGAAGCAGCCAGATATAATTTAAGCATTAGAGAAAGCAGGCAGAAATTCCTTGATCACAGTGGACAACCCTCTCCCAACTCTGCAGCACGGTATTTCTCGATAATGGGACTAATATTGTCAATACAGAGGAAGTCATTCATGCCTGATTGTGATTATACTGTAGACAAGTTTCTATCTGCCATTCAGCCCTATATGATGTCTCTACCCTTCCTGTGCAGGATTGCAAAGTTTATCATTTCAGCCACTGCTGCACTTACAGTGTTCTTCTGAAAGTACTACTCAATCAAAAGGAGAAAGCACCTATAAATCCTCTTTTATCTCTATAAGAGCACAATAATCTGCAAGTTCAATATACTGTGTAAGTTACAAATTAAATCAACTGCTAGCATTTTGAAGTGTTCTCATTTTTAAAGGCTCGTGCTTCAGCACAGAAATGAAACACTCTGGTTTAACAAAACTGCTGTGCTTTTTCAAAATCCATTTTGAATGGATTTTTGCATTAATAATAATAATAGTAAAGTGCATCTAGATTAATATTATGAAAAACAAAACCAAGTTTCTTTCAGTAAGAATTTGGTATCAGGTATGTTATGGCTACATATTAAGTGTTTCATACAACACAAAACTATAAACACTATTGAAAAGAACACAGCTATTCCTTGAATTTATGTGAGTTATGTGATGTTTATCAGCTTAGAAGTACAAGACAACAGAGCTTTTGCTTGATTTTAAGAGTATCAACCACACACCGTGTATCTGCTTTAGTTTACAGTTCTACCACCATTGCTGTTAATGACACACTGCAGCCTGATCCATCGGAGGCTAATCCTGAGGTTTAAACGATTGATTCCCTATTATCTCTTGGCCTTAGAATGTGCCACATCAGAGATCTGATGGATTAATGAAACACTGCTCCTGCTAATTGCTGACACAGGAGTACTCAGGGCACTGAGACAACCACATGAATAAAAATAATAACTAAAAAAAAAATAAAGATGAAGAAAAAAGGCTTCCTAGCTTTCCTCTGCAACACATTAACCAGTCGCAGAATGTTCTGTTCTGAAGAATCACTAAACCTATGCTTTATCACTTGGTGCCAAAGTTTTTTCCCTATTAAATGTTCTTTGGTTTAGCAGCTGTACAACCAACAATCAAAGGTACTAAAGACTGACACAAAAGTAAGATAGAGAGATGTTTTTCCACTGACTTCCTGTAAGACTGTGTATAATGCAGGAAGAGGCTAAGGAAAATGACAAAACACTTAAACTCAATGAAGGTCTATGGCAGATCCCTAGGAAAAAGTGCTGGACTATTTGCAAGAGTGCACTGATCAGGCTTACTTTTACTGACATAAAAATCTAAGATTGGCATTAAAAACCAATTTCACTCAGCAGAAATCACAGCTTTTCTGCTGAATAGTGTGCTTTCATTGTGAATACCTGTGAAGGAATTGGAGGTGTAAGTCCCTAAATATACAGGCACCTCAACTGCTAATGATCAGCACACTGAGCTCTTCCACACTCTCACCATTTTATAAAAATAAACTAATGTGATGGAAATATAGGAAACATGCAGATTACAGGGCAGCATACAATGCATTTTCTTTCTGCTTAATGAAAAAACACCAATCATTTTCTGTGATCCACCAAACAGTGATACACATTTCACCTGCAATACCACAAATGATAGAAACAGAAACACAGAACCACATCAAAAAAACCCTTACAACACATTAAACATAAAAGATGGCCTGCCTCCCTTGGAGGAAGTCAAAGCGCTAAACTAAACTATTATTCAATAACAGTGAGAAAACATGCTTAAAAAACTTCCTTTCTTTTGCCTGCACAACATGAAGACAGGACATTGGAAGAACAAGGCAACATAGATGAAATGTAAAGAGAGTTGACCAGAAAAAAAAAGAAAATGTAACATTTATGTGTCTTGATTCTAAGTTAAGACAAATAACCAGCAATTAATGAAATAAACATATCAACTAATTCTTCACGATTTTATGCAACCACCTCAACATACAGACACCCACTCCTAGATTTCAACTAATGAAAAACTAAAGTAACACGAAGTTTCCAGCACCCTATGCAGTTGAGGACTTCCAAAAGTCAGAAACCTCTTGAACTGCCAACATCTGCAGGTCAAATGATGCAGCATCAGTGAGAGGCAGCATTTCCAAAGAAAGCAAGAGAATGTGCAGCCTATGCTACACCACCCCAGCCTCACACAGCCTGGGCACAGAGCTGGCCTGGATTTTCAACTTCACTTCAAGACTGCTTTCACACATTCAAAGTGAAATAACCACAAATACCACAGCATTTAATGCCTGGGTGTCCCATAACCATTATCAATGCCTTTACTGTGGTTTGCTACCACAACCAGAAGTGCTCGAAATTATTCCCCACCACTAGTAAGTAGACTACTGCCCATAAAACTCATTCCAATGAGCCTAAAAACTTTAATTCAGCAACAGAAATCCTGAGGGAACATTTCAATCTCATCTCAAAAAGCATCTAATTTGAGTGTTAAAACTCCAGCAAAAGTGATATTATAGAGATCTGCCCCCTTTTACTGATATTATACAGTTAATGGAGCTTCTTGTCAGTGTTTTGAAGAACATAGTTCTAAGTGAAATGGGCGTAAAAAGTATACTTTAACTCCTTCACAATTTAAAAACAGGAAGGTGAATAACACACATAGAATTGTGTTGGAATTATGATTTCTCTTACCATACACGTATCTACTAAAGTATCGTTCACATGCTCTTACACATTATTTTCCCATATTTTTTTAGTGTTTGCTAAATATGAAACTCCATCTTAGAAATCAGTATGAAATATCACTAAAATTATCTATTGCGATATCTGACATTATCTGAAGACTAAAAAACTTATTAAGATGCTTTTCTCCAGGAAAAGAGCCGAAGTAGAAAGACTTGCTGCTCTACGTTTTTGAATACACACTGTAACAGGATGAAAAAGCATTCTGAAAGCTTGAAGTTAACACTAGTATGGTTATGATGATATTCTTGAAAAAATTAACATTAGAGGTGGCTAATGCAGTAGAAGAAACCTCCAAGTATCAAGATTCCCAGCAATATTATGGTATATAGTCTTTTGTCAGAGGTGAATAACATCTGAGTCCCACAACTTCTGGCTGTCACTTCCAAGTACAAGCAAGTTAGGAAGTGAAAAAGGACTGTTGGAAAATGGAAGGTTATTGAAGGTAAAACTCAACAACAATGAACTAGTACATTGAATTTTCACCAAAAAATGGGTCTGAATTTAACAGGGATCTTTCTTCCTTATTTTAGTCACCTGAAATGATTCCCTTGGTGCTCTGGAATTAAAAGAGTATCTAGAAAATAGCCAGCAGACTTCCGTATATGCTGCAGTTCAAACCAGCATTATGTCATAGGAATTGCTGCACTCCTGCAGCTTGTCTATCCCAGTAGCAGAAATCAGGATGAACACATATAGTTTGTTAAGTGCATGCAAAATGCATTTTCCTTCAGAGAGAAAGACAATTCCATACTCCTTCTAAATATGCATTACAGTCTTTGGGTTCCAGCTCCCTTTGGCTGTAGCTATGTCAACCACAGTAGAGATACCTCATACCAAGCCTTTGCTTTAACGACTATCTGCAGTGCTCCTGCAGTGGAAGTAGGAGAGCCAGCAGGTGCTGGAACATCTGAATGAGGCTGCAATTATACACAAATGCAGCGTAGAACTGCAGAAAGACAACCCACATAGACAAGTTACTAAGCAACTCAGAAACATCAACCACTGCTCTCAGCATGGGATTCCAGCAGATCACCTGTGAGCCAGCAACCAGAACCATTCCCGGGTTTAACCATGCATTGTGTGCCTGGCCAGTCTCTAGAATACGAAACTGAAAGACTGGAAATGCCATTGTACAAGTTATGGAAGTGGTTTCATTGTATTATGATGTTCTTTACCACATCTATGACATTTAGAATCCTGAAATAATGATATTTTCATCTTTGTACCATACTGAACTTTTACCAGATGCATATCTTCACTACATAAACAGCCAGAAACAGAAACTTATGCAAAATATTTTAGATATATCAAAGATGGCAACAGATAACCTCATCCCACACAGCATTTAAAAAATTGCAGAAACTTCAACTATTTTCTAATTCACTTTCTAGCCTATGCCCAGTTGTTACCAATGACCTAAATAAATGCTTATAATGAACTGGGACTTCTTTCCCAGACTGCATTTCAACTGATTTTAGCAGCAATTATTTTCTATGCCTCTTGCTATGGGAATAGTGGCATAAACAATTACAACAGTGAATGACTAAGTAGGCAGAAGCTGATAGATGGCAGTAAAGCTTACAGTCCTATAAAAATCTTCAATGGAAAAGGAGAGAAGGAAAAAACCTAGAAAACGGATACTGTGCAATGTCATTTAAACCATAAATAAGGCCTTAAATCAGAAATCTTGTAACTCGTAATACTTATATAAGGTGACATATTTTACTGCTTCAAAAACTCATCCCATCTCTTTTTTTTTTAATTCAACAGATAAATTAGCAGAACACTCCTAATATGTCACTGAATTTTGGCTAACTTTCCATCTAATAAAGCAGTAACAGTAATTTTAACTGAAATTATCATCTCAAAAATGGTAAATTTGTCATTTTGCAAAGATCAGATATTCAATGGGTTTTTTCCAAGACAAAAAAAACCCCCATTATTTAGTATAATTCTCTTTCAGATCACACCATGATAGAGATACTTTTTCTACAGGGAAACATTTAGTACTTGAAATCCATCTGTGAATTCTTTCTTCTTATTTTACTACTCCTCTGTCAGAGCAAACACATCACCTACTAATATTCAGACTAATTACTTGTGGTATAATATCTACTCCTGACTAGAATGGTTACGTTTTGATTTTAAAAGTTTGTGGCTGGAATACAACCAACCCAGTACTATTCAGCAAAACTGAACCGTAAGACATGTAGATGAAACCTTTTTTTTTTTATCCCTCTAGGCCAGTAAAAGCTATTTAATTATTTAAAAATTCAATTTCATTTTTGAGGATGTATACACAGAGTGAATCTTCAGAGACAATAGTAATGTCTTCTCCACTTAATTTAGTTCTTTTTATTAGTATTGCAGTCCTAATGTTTTCATTATTCGGACTTTAATCTGCTGATTACTTTGTTGACGTAGGTTTATTAATGGATGGGCTTAGTGCCCCCAATTAGTGCCTTTAATTATTGGCTCCTTGCTGGATTTTTCCTTCCTTTTGTAGTTGGTAGGCAGCCTTCATTTTTTTAGTTTCTTCTTGCGCTTTTCTTAAAGATAGTGCATTTGCTTGTGTAACAAGAACAAAATTATGTTTATAACAGCAGCAAATGTCAAACACCACTTTCATAACTGGCATTCTTACCAAGGACATTATATTCAATATTGCTCCTCGTTCCCTTGTTCTCTGTCACCTTTGAGAGTGATGCTCTCACAGCCAGACCCTCATTCATGTGCTTTATTTTCACTTGCCTCCTCTCCATGTTATACTGCAGTTCTTGTAAAAATCACGGTGTTATACAGACCACAGAGTGACACATCCGTTTACTCATATCTCCTCTGATTTTTCCTGTGTGGCAGCTGACTGCCAAAGGTTCAGTGAGTTATTTGTTGGGGGGAGAGGGATGGAGGTGTGGGGATTGGCAGCACCAAAATTAATTTTGAGTCAGCTACTTAGGAAAACACTTTTCTTTTTGTATTATAATCTGGCAGGGCTTTTCAGCAGGGGACGCCTAACTCTGAAATCGGTTGATTCTGCAAAACTACACAACACTGACCTTCACAAAAGGACGCAAAATGTTCCAGTTCTCTCGTAATTTTTCAAGGCGAGGACAGCTAATAAGGAAGGAACAGGCTGATCAGGAATGCCTGTAGCTTCCCTGAAAACAGCTGATAATATAATATTTTTGTTTCTTACACTAGGTTAATAGTATACTTCAATTGCTAGTCAGGTAAATATTTTGGCATTTAAGCTGTCTTATCTTGCCTATCTTAACTTCTGAACAACAAAAGCATTCTGGAAATAAGTCTAGCTGACCTTTGTCACTCCTGTCGAACAACAAATTAATTCTGTTCATAACAAAAAAGTAGAGACCTCAGAGTTTTCAGCTTTCTCATCATTCAGGGTGAAGAGAGAAGCAACCTCACTAAAAGTAGCACTCTTAGAAAGAAATGCAATTTGACAGGAATGCCAGCAGCCTTCATAATTATTCTTCTTTTATCCTCTACCAGTCTATTTGGTTAGTTTTTTTAACTACCATGGAAATACATAATCCATGCTTTGTCATGCAGATCTTCTATGTGTGTTTAGGCCAAGACGACAAAAGCAGCGGCAGACCAATCAGCTAATCATATTCTTCAACTTACAACCTCAGGCAAATGACCTTAAACTGCAAAATACAATCTCCATCAAATCCAAATAAAAGCAACAATTAATTCAGTAATTTTGACTTTCAGAAGCTTAAGAACTGTCCTGAGGACACAGCAGAATGTTAAATACAGCCTTGAAAGAAAATAAAGCAATGAAGAGAGAAAATACCTTTCTCACAAGCCCTCTCCATCGCACACCACTTAAAAGTGAATTTTAACTAGTATATTTAAGTTTTATCAACATTAAAGGAAGAAAAATCAGCACTCTGGCTTCTTTCACAATGGAAAAAACACAAGCTCTAGGAAATAGCTCATGATTTCCTGCCACATATCTAATCACAAATTGCACAAGGCAGGGTCCTCATGTTTCCCTCATTACTGCTGATGTTCCCCTCTGCCTCTCACTAGGTGTGACAGAGAACCGTGATGGTTCCAGGTGGGCAAGCAGCCGGCCAGGATACAGCTGAGCACGGCAGCCACTGCTCCCTGGGCACGCACCAACCCAAACCTTGCTCCTTTGCTCAGTCACAAATTTTCACACAACCAGCAGGAACTAATTACCTCTTCTTCTGAGTTTTCTACAGTTGTTAAATGTGGAGAAGGAGGTTCCAGTGTTGCAGTAAGGGGCTGACAGAGCAAGAAGCAGAGAGCAGTTGCATAAGCTGCAGCACTTAGGACAATATGCTGCAGATCTGGCAAAGCTGAAGCTTTTGTTTGACTCAAGGTTTAGATAAAAAGCGTGTACAGCCAAAATAATCCATTCTTGATTATGGTTGGGATTTCCTGACCTTTGTATTCAAATAGCACACTTTCTGACAGTAGGGTGGAAGATTACCAGCCAGTTTTCACTGCAGTTATGTCAGTATTAATCACACAGTGTATAATCCCATGCACCTTCATTTGCTTCCAACGCACTTCCCTGGTCAAATTCCAGAGGAAGTTGGCTGAAACTGCCCAGCTGTAACACTAATGAACAAGCAAGGCCTGACAAACCTGGTGAAGTTACTGTCTACTTTTGATCATATACTAGGGCTGAGAAACTCAAACCCAGAATATTCTATCAAGTTATACAGTTTACTTAACAAAGATGTACCCTTACTTGCTTTAGCCTCCATATATTAGAAATGCTAAGAAAAGCATCCAAGGCTGCAGATATAAGACAGAGGAGGTATTCTTCTCATCCAGTGAAAAAATATATATATATTCTTTTTTTTAAATGAGGATGTTAAACAATGATTAACATGCCACAGGCAGCTCTACTAAGACCACATAGTTTAGATTTTCCAAGACAGATGACTTCAGCAATTTCTGAAGCATGCATAGTATTCAGGAAATAACTAAGCAAGAACTGAAGTCCTGAAATACCAAAAAATTTCAGGAAATAAAGCTGTAATCAGTAGATAAAGCTGGAATGGCACAAAAAAGAAAGGAAAAAAAGAATGACAAGAACAAGAAACCTATTGAACTCTCCCTGGATCCTGAAACAATCCCCAGTGAGAGAACAGCTGCTACAAAGTTCAATTATATCCAACTACCATAAATTAACACCAGTTCATGGATATTATCTTAAAAAAACTGAGGCATGTGCTTGAAAGAAAATTTATCAAAATGTAAGTTTTGATGTATTTTTTTCATGAGGATTTTACAATATTGTATCCGAAATATCAGAATAATTATTTTTAAAAATTACATTTGTTAATGTAATTTAAATCTACTCAAAAAAATACAGTAACTACCTGGAAAGAAACCACAAAATACTAAGTGTGCAGTGGGAGGTCTTAACAAAACTATTCAGTAGGACACCGTTAACCACCTTTCAGAAAGCTGCACCATCCCCAAACTGAGTTTGAAGATGATAGAAGGACTGAGGAAGAAACACTAAGCAATAAAGAGCATTACACAGCAACCTCAGCAACGTTCACTAAGTCAGACACCGGTATATAATCACTTTAACAAATACATAGAAAAACTTGCACTTAGAAGGAAAGAATGAGTACAGAGAACAAGGACCTCTATGCCAGGAAGGAAGGACAGAAAACACCAACAATAAAAGTGTTTAAAAACAAACACACCAACCCAAAACAAACCCAGACAATTAAACAGTTGTGGGCTCTTCAGAGAACTGTGGGGCAAAGGCAACAAACGTGCACTGCCTGGACATTAAATGCTGGGATTCAAGGAGGACTTAACTGTGGAAGTTGCTACAACCTAGACCATGGAGGCAGACAGACCAACCAATCCACAAACACCTTCCCCCAGCCCCTTCTGGTATTATAATCTACAAATCACATAAGAATTTCCATAACCCCCAAACCAGATTAGCATCCTTTAACAGGAAAGAGAAACAAAAGAAGGAAACTGGCCTTTTAACAGGCAGTTAATAATCTTTTACCCTTTCTTTTTTTGTTCAACAAGACCTTTCAGTATCAAATTATTCTTAGGCCTGAAACACAGGGGAAGTTCTTGCCTAGTAAAATCAACTTTTCACATCAGCAATCTATGCTCATTTTCTGAATAAAAAAAAAATATACAAGATCTCCATGAGAAAGGATAAAGATCACTAAAATTTCAGTAAAGCCCTAAATCAGGATGCAGAAACGAGAAGTGTGGATAATATTACACAACAAAACACAGAAAAACTAAAAGCTATTAAGAAGGGGCACCCTTGAGGTTAAAAATATTTAGCTGCCAGAACTGTAATTAGTAACCTCTGGAATTTTTTATGAACTCCAGCAGCTTCCAACATTGCGTAAGCCACTGTGATGTACAGAAACTCACCACAAAGTGTTATCATACATACACAAATTTCTGCTCTGCCAAAACAGAGTTATATACATATTTATCAAATCACCAGCAGTTTCAAAGGCAAAGAGGTATAGAAATTCACTGGTTTTGTAGCAAAGGGGTAATGGTTATTTGATTATGGGTATGAGAAAGCAGCATGCTCCTCCAGGTTTCTAAGCACTGCTATTATCCATTACATGACATCAGTAGTACCACAGTGGACCTTTTATTTTATAATACTACTTGAAGGTTGTAGCGTGGGAATATGATCCTAATTTTAAGATAAGAATTTATTCAAGTAATGTTAAAATGCTGGGCATAGATAGCCAGAGAGCCAAATAACACAGATGTGTAGAAATCACAGATGAAAGACATCCTTGAAATGTTCTCTTGCACTCCAAAGAAAATAATTGATAAATGCATGCAAAATATTAGCAGAAACAATAGAGCAACACAAGGAAGGCTGGGTTCTCTCAAAGGTGAACATTTATTTCTCAAATCCAGCACTAACATGACTATAAACTGACAACAGAAGCAAAAGGAGAGCTATGAACACATCAAGCTGGGTTACCTCTTACCTCTTGACCCTGAGCTCAAAATTTCCTGTTACACAATCATAATGCAAGAGGCCTGGAAGACTTCTGTGTGAGAGAGCCATTACATGCAGATTTTTTAATGAAAAAAGCTCCACCACACTGACTCAGTGTGCCTTAAACCACCTCAACAAAGTTTTCACACAAATTGGTTAATAGTGGTAGACACAAGAATTCTAATATTGTATTTTAGAGAGAGTCTCATGGAGCCCAGTATTTACAAGAGCATGCACACTAACCTGTATATTGCAATTCCAGAATAAAGAGCAATTGATTTGCTTTAATTAATACTCACTCTTTTGTATATTATTCAACACTGTAACATATACCTATCTAATTTGTCAAAATAGCTATTATATTTGAATTAACTGAGTTCCTTTTGGCACTGTCAGTTGGTAAGATTTGTGTTTATGTAAGACCAACATACACTGCAATGACATCTGCTGCACAGCTGGCAACAGAAGATGCACACAGGTTTCAGAGCAGTAGTTGAATCTCCAGGCAGGACCAACCAAAAAGGGGGCTGCCTTTCTTTATTCTCTCACTTATATATGTTTTTAAAGACAATCATGGATTGGTGAAAGGGGTTAACACCTTCGTAAGTTTACAGGATAAATACATGGTCAATTATCTTTCTCTGCCCCAGGGGAAAGGAATAAAAAACAATCTACAAGTGCAAAACAATCCCAGACAGTTAGGAAAATAAGGAACATGTTTATAGAAAATGCATGGGAACTTGTACTACAAAGTTACAAACATGGAACCATGCAAAAAGCAGGGCGACAGATATCTGTACACACACCTGGAACTTCACCACAGAATTTCAGATTTCCCCTTTCTTCTTTTATAACTACACTGTGGAGAGGGAGATACTGAACATCAGGGGCTCACAATGATCAGACAGATCACTAAATTGCCTGATCTGAGGACAGAGTGCTGTTCTTACAAGATTTCGATTTCAGAAGTCTGCATTTCTTTAAGAAAATAAATCCTGCACCACGCATGCACTCTCACGGCAGCTAAAACATTATCTTTTTGCCAAAATCTTCTCAACATTAATCTAGTTATTTCATCAGTGCCAATAATATCTGATTGTTCATCTCTCTGCGAGTGTATGCAACTGAATTGCTGGAATTGTATCTCGCCTATGAGCTCACAGGTCATGATCAGCCACCTGAGCAACTACTCTACTTTCTGGTTGACTTTACGATTCACCCAACCTCTAATCCACGAGGAATTCATCCTAAACACTTTGCAGCGATACCAGCAAATAGCTACAAAATGCCTTACTACATTGGTTCCCAAAAGATTCAAGGAGAACAAATCTGTCCCATTTCGTATTCCTGATTTCAGAAGTCTTGTGCCTCACTTCACAGCTGAGGAAAGAGTGCTTGACCTGGAAAATAGCACTGACTTTCCTTGAAATGGGAAGAGAAGCTTGTAAAAGCTGGTTATGCCCTGAACACGAGCAGAATTGTAAGTACACTATTTCTCAGATAACAGGAGGTGACCAGTCTTGTTTAGCTAACGAAGTCCCCGAAGAGATGCTCATTTTTAAAAGGCAAGTAAATGTAACAATATCTCAGGACGAGGTCCACTGACTTGAACAAAAGTGCCCTTACTTCCACAGCAAGAGGTCACTAAATGGGTTGTCTACCAAAGAAAGCCCTGAAAAAAAAGAAAAAAAAGGCAAAAATAAGAATCAGGTGAGTGACTAAAAGATGCCACGTAGCTTTCAAAGGCAGCTGGAGATGGACATCATTTTCCCATTGTCCCATGGGAACCATGAATACACCTACCATTTTGACAGAACACTCACAGCAGAGAGCACATGTCCAGATGAACATTTCAGACATTACCTGAAAGCCTTTTGAAGAAGATCTACTTCTTTTCTTTGGGGTGCCCTTTGTAATACGGCTCATTTTTAGAAATAAGCAAAATGTTTTCAACTGCTGCTTTGGTTTCAGCCTGCTTGGAAGCAAGTTCTGCTCTACACAGCAGTATCTTCTTATCCTGGCAGTAGGTTTCATGATACTTTCCATTTGTTATTAAATTCTTTAAATGAATTTTTGTAGAAAACAGCAAGGCAAGACCAGAGGAGAGTAGCTGTTATTTTTACTGCAAGGGAATCTAATCAGAGGGATTCTGGCTCCACTGGAGACTAAAAGCAATGTATTAGGTGAGAGAGTATTTATCAATTATCTGAGGGGATCAGTGGCAAATACAGGTACAAATATAGGCTTTCAAGATATTATCACCTGTAGTTGTAATAGTTGAGCCTTTTTGTCAGACCTGAACCTCAGCTTCTGAACTCTTGGGATGCTAACTTTTAAGGGGTGAGGGGAAAGAAAATGATAACCTAAAGGATCAAAAACATGAAACCAAGGCCGATATTACAATAAAAGTACTCAACAGTATTTTTTTTTAAATCAGATAACTTAGCAGACTTCCATGTACAACAGACAATTCTGGAAGAATAAACCAAAGAATCGTTAGAAGGAATACAAGCATTAATGAAGCTCCAAAAAATCTGCCATTTTATACGAGACCTATGAAGTCCAAGTAACTGTTTATTTCAGAAGGTTTGAGAGGCAATTTACTCGTATTCTAAAGAATTTAAACAACAATAAGACTTCTGATAATAGGCAATTTCTTCATCTAGCAAAAAAAATGCATAATGAAATAGAGCAGAACCTCAAAGCATAAACTCAGATTTGAAACAGGTATTCATTTAAATTAGCTAAGTGACAGTAATTTACCACTAAAACCCCTACCCCAGGATTTGGATTTTTTAGCCATCAGACAGACTCCCCCCGTATCAATACCTTTCCACATACAGGTCCAAAAAAAAGTGTGAAATGTAATGGGAAAGCCTGTGTAGGCAACAGAGAAAATTAAAATCTACAGATCTATAAATTAATTTAATTGTTATTGGACCTTCTTACAGACGAGTCACAGCACAGACTTTATAGCTTTCAGAGGAAAAATTAGAGAAGCTGAAATTTAAGAGTTCTGTACCAACACGGCAATTAGCATGTGCAGAATTAGATGAACTGAATAGGCAAGAACCTTTTTAAAGCACAGAAAATTAGTCCAACTATGTGCGAATCCAACCAGAAGAGTTTCTCACATTACATTTTGATCCCTGTAGTAAAGCTTCTAAATACTAGGTATCTCATTAGCAGGTTTAATAAGAAATTTAAAGAGGAGAAGGGAGTATTGGAGAGAAAGCTTTTTGTACTTTTTAAAATTGGAATCCTAAATAATGTTGTTTCACTTGGCAGAAAAGAAAAGAAACTCTAGGATATGTAAACCTAATATTCTTCTTGTGCTAATAGCCTTTCTGCTGTCTCCTCCTTTCATACAGCAAGTAGACTTTAAACAAACAAAAAAAAAGAAGAAAAAACCCCGAGGTAAAAACAAAACTGAAAATCTGATTTATAGCTGGGATCAGGGACATATCCACAATCATAGATTTTTTAATCCCAAAATCATCATATAGCAAATTTAACAGCAAACATCTCAACTGATAAGAAATCTCAACTACGAAATAGCTCCAATAATTGCAAGCCATCCTCCCAAATAAAACACATTCCTTTTTAGAAAGAATATTTTAGAATCTTAAACATTTTCTACAAACCTCAAACAATCCCAGTAGATTTTGTTTCTTTTTTNTTTCCTCTTTTTTTTTTTTTTTTTTTTTTTTGAAACTTCAGTAAATGTTCCCTGGGGCAAAGCTCACACAAAAACTACAGATTGTCTCCTGGTACTAAACCTTCTGTGAATCAAGCTTTTAGATACTTGCAACGCACTCTGGCATCAAGACGTTCATACAACTCTGAATTATTTATTCATCAATCTTTTGCAACTTCCCAAACACCAATGGAGACCAAGACGATTTCAGCTATTTGATGTTACATCTTCTCAAGTGGCTAAAGAGGCTATAAAGCACCCCATTGCTTAAGCCTGCCATCTCAGTTCCATTAGCAGTAAAGACCTCTCTATTCAGACTGCTAAGTAAATCCTCCGAGAGCCCGGGGACTGTTTCATGCTTGAAAGCAACTGTTAAGAATTTGACAACAACCAAACTGTTCCTATTTAATCCTTCTCCCAAGGTAAAAAGAATTATAGGTAAACATATGCCTTCATTATTTGCTTTGCTGCATTTCAATACTCAATCCCACACAAAATTGCCAGCCAAGGATTTAATGCAATCTCTTCTGTATTTCAGAGCTATTGCCTTTACAGAATGGAAAAAGCTTAATAAGGGCTGCGGAGTTGGTTAGCAAACAACTCTATTTTCTATAACACACACTAGAGATTTTGCAGAGGTAACTTTAATAATGCAAGGAGTTTGAGAATTTTTTTTCAAGTTAGGATTTTCAGGTAAACCAGAACAGTTGTTAGTCCATTCAGTCTGCCAATCATTGCTTTTCTCTTCAATTAGAAGAAACAAAGTTGATCTGTTCCTGAGTACAACTACTCTGGTTTTAGAACATACACAGATTTACATAAGCTTTCTTTTGGGTTAGTAATATGCATGTTAATCAAACACTAGGCTGTCGAAGAAAGCTTCTTAGATACACTCTGGAGTGCATTAAAGTGAAAATTTCAAGCCTTTGGTCAGGTTTAATTCAGGAATCAAAGTACTTCAAAATTTTTCAAAGAGACCAACACTTTGTTACTTGGTGGTGTACAGTGTTCTCACCCACGCAGTCACTGTCTAATCCTTCTTTATGAAAAAAGATGAACCATTATATATAGAGAATAATGACTGAATATAAGTGAAATAAACACACTTATGTTCCATGAGGAGAAAGTGTATTAACCCAATTAATATTTCTTTTTAAACTGGGGGTAAAAAATGATCCCCAAAAAGCAGACAGCCTTTCACAGGAATTTATTCAGACTGCGTACTTGATTGGAGACAAAACAAGGGTTAATATTAAATTGAGGAGAATATTTATATAGACAAAAGAAATTCATAATTTAAAAGAAAGGCTGTGGACAATTCATGAGGCATTAGAAACCAAAGGCTAAATCGAGATCTCTCATTAAATTTCATGGATTTAGACTTAATATACAGTACAGAATCTGCACCATTTATATATAGTACAACAGATATGTCCAAAATAATCTATACAGTTAGTAGCAGTTATATCCTGTCAGAGGAGTTTTATGACAAAGCAAAAGGAGGGCAAATCATACATCTAATTAACATGGGACAACTAATCACTGGAAAAGCTAAACCCAAAGTTCAGAAACTTAAACTTTAATGCTTACACTTAAAGTCAAAAACTAAAGTGCCAAATTATTTCTCATATCATGCATCACTTATCATAGCCCGCTTTCTAGTGAGTTTCCCACACACCAGTGCTTTAGTGAGCAAAGCCCCTTAATAACTGTAATAATAATTCCTGCTAGTAAACAAAGAGTTCATGAAAACAAACAGGAGACTTGAAGACACTCAGACAGTAACTGTAAGGCTAATTATACTAGTTAATGGAAAAGAAAGTCTTCTTCCTAGCCTAATTGAAGCAGCAAGAAAAAGCCACCACTAGCTTTGAAAGCTGCAGCTTTCCCCACCATTCAATTAGGCTTTCTTCTTTTTTCTGCACATTCACACATTAAAACTTCTTGTTCTTTTCATAAACATTTAAATAATAAATTCCCTCTTCTGCTCTGTACTGCTTTAAGGAAATGGGCACAGTACAGCCTTTATATTACTTGTATGCTTTTCTGCCATGTCAAGTCTCCACAGATGTCTTGGTTGTGCTTAACGTAGTCCTAAAGTCCTAAATGCTGAATGCATTATGGCTGGAGCAGCAGATTAAAAGGAGTACCTTAATAGTTGATCCCTTTCTTTTACATCAACTCCTTAGAAACATCTAAAAACGATTTGGCATTACAAACATCATTCTTTTTCCTTCCTAGTTCATGGCTCTGTTCTAACCTGTGCTTCCCTCTACAATGACATTTCAGTACAATAGTGCTCTAAATTACTATCTTTAGAAGGGAAAAAAATAAAACTAATAATATATCATTTTACCCCTATAAAGAAGCTAAAGTGAGGGTTTAGGTGAATTGACGCTTAGGTAAATATTTTGAGACTTCTTCAATATATTCAGTATATTTCACGTTTCTTGTTACTCTTCCCCAGAAATGCTGATCTTCTGAGGAGCTTGCTTGTTAGCAAAACTCTATTCTTACGGAAAACAGTGGTAAAGTAAGCACACAATAAATACAATAAGTGTTAACAGCAAATTCCTTCATTCAAATGGAGATGGAAAAGAAAGGCAGTGATGGAGTGTGAATAATCTTCAACCATCTTCCTTAGCTGGATTGGTACATTTGTTCCATACTGTATCATAAGTATTTAGCATCATCAAAAACACTGCACAATATAACAGAAGATTTCAGACACAGTAGTCAAGTACAGAGAACGAACACAAAAGGTGTCTTTGTAAACAAATATAAACAACCAATCACTTAATATCATCCTTCTTGACATGAAATTTTATGAAGGTTACTGCCAGACAGAGGTGTCTGCTACATTACAAACAGGAGAGAAAGCTAATCAGAATCTTATCTAGATGGTTGCAGTTCTTTCAGAAATTGTTCTAGTGGTGCTACTGTGATCAGTGATTTGTTCTCTGCATTGTCAACCTCGTCCCTTAACTGCTCATAGGCTTCTCCTGGGCCAAATGCACCTGCTTACACACAACTGGCCATGAGGGGCATCTTTGGTTCCGAAGTACTGTCCTGCTTCTCACAATCAATGGTAACAGCTTTCTTGCTTTCTATCTGCCCCCGTGCTCCGTTCTTCTGTGTTGTAGTAAAGTATCCCTAAACAACCATCAGCTGCTCCTTTACCCTGCAGACAGCACTGGGGGACAAGAAACATGTGCTAGATGCACATGCATGCATGCATACATCCATCACCTCTAAAAATTCAACAAGACATAACTCATCTATATTCAAGCCCCTACATCTGTACGTTTCTTTCGACAATTATAATTTTGTACAGTCCACAAACAGCCTAAGCACTAAATGATATATTGTAGCTGTTGCTAAGGCAGCAGCAGATTTACATGGGTGAAATCTAGCCAGTGTACCACCCTTGTAAATTATCAATAATTAAGCTGCTTCTCAATTAAGGCTGCAGCATCCAAAAAGAAAAAGAAATCTTCCTTTGTTATGAAAACTTCACATAAAATAAAATAAAAGTCCATACGGTAAAGAGCCCATACATTTTCTAAGTTTCAGAACATTTATGACAATTGTCTTTATAAAGTGCAGCAGCGACTCATGGGCTATGCGCCCGGTGTTCAGGAAAGAAAAACAAACCCCAAACCAATTGCGTCAAAACTGTTTCATAACCAGTTTCACTGCTAACCATCATGCTTTATCTAGGTTAACTGCATTGTAGGTATTCCACACTTCGGGTAGTTTCAGGAAACTCCTATCTCTGTCCCTCCTTAACTCAATGGAAGTACTCCTAACAGCAAGCATTTACAAGACTTTCCCGCAGAAAAAGAAATAAACGGAGAAAGTAGAGGTTTGTTACTGCTTTTTTCCTGGCTGAAACTGACAAACAGGAAAAATTACAAAGAGATTTTATTCCGAAGCAGATCAGGAATAAAACTTTGCAAAAAAACTTAACAAGTCTAGCACAGAAGTCTCCACATATTACCCAATTATAATTAAGACCAGCTGTAAGAAGTTTCACAAACTTCTCCAGAACTTATTTCCAAAGAAGTGGCTGGATTTGTCTGTACACAGTTTTTGAAAAACAGAAAACAAACTCTCAGCAAATTGTGTATCAGAAAGGGAGCACAACATTCTATACTCCAAGACAGAATACCAAAGCCATAGCAAATTAATATCAGCTTAATTGATTTTATTAGAATTTCCTGTCACTATATTAACAAAAAATTATTAGCAAATTAGTACATCACAGTACTGACATTACAAGACAGTGATATTGAAACATGATAGTTTAAATGAGACTGGTAAAAATATACTTAAACAGAAGATTATTTGCACAAGAAGCTTCGTAACTGATATCACTCTTGTTTAATTAAAACAAAAATTTAGGTTAATTTTTTCTGCTATCTCTCCACATCAGTTGAATCTACATATAGCAGAAAAGCATTCTAATCTATACAGTGTAGCATCTGCATGGATTTTTAAAACTTCTACAAATTTCAAATAAAATTTTCTTTCAGGAAGTTTACATTGCATAAGCTTTCCCTAAGCAAATATGCTTGATGAACAGACACAAATATAAAAGATAGAACTATTGTAAATGCCTGTGTTTAATTTTTGAGAGAGATAGAAGTATATGCATAATCACATTTATGTTGCCCTAAATTCATTTATGTAAAATGCTACATTAGAAACCAAGTTTTACATCCATGGATGTTTATCCAGCTCAAATACCTGAACTCCTCTTTCCTTTGGTCCATTTAATCTGCATTGGTTAACAAAAAATTCTATAGAAGGGCCATATCCAATCACATAATGAGGCATTTTACCAGAATGCTTGCAGAAGACAATAAAATCGTGTTTCACCATGACTGACAGCCTTCCAGAGCTTTTGAGGCATTCATAATTGTTATGACATATTCAAAAAAAAGACCCCAAAATGTGCTGCATTAATCAATAAGGCAGATGATCCACATTTCCTCCATAAAATGAGGAAATATCTTCCTCTGTAATGTGCTCTGGGATCTGCTCAAAGACAGCTATATGTGATGAGTGTAGAGGGAATAAAAGCACGTGTCGTTTCAGCTTGGAATATTGCTAAATAATTTAACTCGTGACATATTTATACTTTTTACCTAGTATGTATTTTTATATATGTACCCTTACCAATAACATTTTAAAAAGTTAAAATATTTCTGGCTTTAAATAAGATCATTTATTAATATATTTATTTAAAAGCGCAAATATTTACAAATTAACCTTGATAATCTTATTATTAGAATAAATTAAGAGCTCACAATGAACACAATGACAAGTAGCAACAAAGTTTTGCTTATTCCAAAGTTCTACTATTATTATTATACCACGTCTGAAGATTTTTCCAAATTTCTACTATTCCAAAGTTCTACTATTAAGTCAAAAATATTTTGCACATGCATACAGAATTTTGACTAAACTATAACAATATGACTAAAAGATCTGAAAATTGGAAAAGCACCAAGATATCATCCCTCTCTTCTTAGATTATTGTCAACATTTAAGAAATGCTCAGGAAGCAGCAGTTCAGTTGCAAATATTAGCTAAATCAATATAATTAAAAGCTGTTTCATTAGAAATCAGCATTTACAGAAATCTCTAAAGGGATTCTATTTCACACACATCACTCTGAGAAAGCATCTGGTTTTCCTACTGCATCCAGCATAACTTTAAAAAGGAAAGAATAAGGAAATATTCCAATTATACAATATGCAAGTTTTCTTCACCAGCAGTGAAGCACACAACAAGCACTATGTCCATGAAGCCGCACCTGCATGAGAGGAAATTATGGGAGATCTAATTAACATAAATTTTCCAAGAGTCTGAGAACTCAAAATAAAAAGCAGGGTGTTATTGACTCTATTAAAAATATACACACACACTCATAACAATATGGATTGGACCCAATGATGTTTGTAGGCCCCTTCCAACTCAGCATATTCTGTGATTCCGTATTATGCTACAAATAGCATAGGGACAAAAAGTCGGGGCTCTATTAAGAATTTAATCACAAGCTTCAAAGGGAGGTGGATAATGTAGTATGGTTAATATCTTTGCTTTGAGATCTTCTGAAAAAGTAAGTAAAGTACATTGCCTTACTTCTGTTTTACTCACTAATTCATTCTTCTGAAACACCTTGGTGCAAAATGAGAATACATCAGCATAAGAGTGCCCATGACAGCCCAAAGCAGCAGCACCTGAATTCAGGAGATGAGAACTGAACTGTGTAATACCACAAAGAGGGGAAAAGAAACACTGAATGTCAAACACTAAAAAGAGTAAAAAATAATTAAACAGTCACAATAGCTGTCACATTTATGCATGCTCATCTGACTTCAAACAGCTGTGGCAATGTAATTCGCACCAACAGCAACAAATTCTTGTCTCTGTGTGTACGTCTTCTACACTGTCTCTTGGGTTTTTATTGTTGTTTCTTCAAGTTTGTAAGATGCCAGCATCAGGAATAGCTACTGCAAGCCACCCAGTATCAGATGCTGGGGAGGAAACGGAACTCTTTTTAAATAATCATCATCTTTTGACCAACTAAGAAGATTTTCTTGAATCTCCTGCACTGGACAGTAAAAGTGAAATGGACTGTAACAAACACACACCATAATGAAATCAGAACTTAAATTCCATTTAAAATACGACATAAGATACGCGCACACAGAAAAAAATCCCAAGAGAAAGAATTCACAGCATAGGGCACCATAAAGGTTGCGTAGATATTTTTCCTAGTGCAGTTGGAATACCTTCCAGCTGGGCCGCCTCTGCTCTGCCAGCACTGGTGGCTCACGCTGCTACTTCGCACGCACAGCCTTTCAAGAACCCCTCTGCACAGCTGGTACAGAGCAATGTACATTCACACCTTAACCCAGATTACGTAAATTTATTCATACACAAATCCTAAAAGCAAGATAATACTGTGTTTTTCAAACAGTTAACCACACTGCCAGTGTCTATTGAAAAGGGAATAGTGCCACCTCATTTCACACCCTGAAACTCCTGAGCACTCCTCTCCTGATGCTCATAGGTGCAGCGTTACTTGTTCTTCATTCAGCAATAATTCTTGATCTGTGCCCCAGAGATCAGAGGAGATCATGATCTAATGGTCCCATCTAGCCTTAAACTACATTATGTTACACATTTGCAGCAAAACCAATTAACCACTGGAATTCCACTACGTACTTAATAAATATTTTAAGTCAAAAGATAATTTAGTCATAATATATAGGGCATGTTCTGCGGAAAGCAGAATTTTAAATAATTCATTCCATATAAATGTACCCATAAGAGGCTATATGCAACACCAATGCAAAAGCACCTGTCCAATCACACATTTCTCCTACAGACGTGCAAAAAACCCCAGAAATACCAAGTAAGTAAATTATATTGCACAATCATCTGGATAAGATCCAAAGTCATGTTTCAATCACTAAACTTACATACACCATAGAAATATTTTTCACTGATGAAGTGGCAGTATGTAAGACTGAAGCATTTTCCCTGCCTGAAGAACTCAAACATATAATAAATATACAGACCTTTCACACCTGCAGAAAACTCAGTTTATTTTAGTAATGTACATACATGCTGGAATTCACTGAAATAGGTATAAGAATATATTAGCTTAAGTTCAATAGTATATAATTTATAGATAGAGAGATAGATAATGACTTCTGTCATGACAATGACAACCCACATAATCCCATATACAGATCTACTGGACTGTTTTGAAACATCAGTTATTTGCTTTGTGCAATCAGCCAGCTTGGGAAAAGGATTAAGCATCATGGTTGTATTTTTTTAAACTCACCATGTGGGGTTTGTTTGCTTTAGTTTTTAAGTTATAAACACTGCAGCTTCTGAAGGATGTCAAAAAGAAAAGAAGAGCAACACATTAGCCACAAACTTTGCCCCAATTCAGTTCTGCCAGTATTGACAGGTCAGATAACACCAACAAAGTGAGTAAACAAATCTATTTTCATTTCATGCTCAATTAAAAACACAGCGGGTTGCCCAGACTGAGAAAAGTGTGAAAAACTTAAAAAAAATATATTTTTCTAATTTTAAAGATTTTTTTAAGCACAAACTGCAAAGAAAGATACAAGACAGTACCTACTTATGGCCAGTATGCAGACAAGAACTTGAAAAATTAACCTGACATTCGTTACAGAACCAAATAAAAAAAAACTCTTCCGACAGGATGTAATCTGCTTAGCTGCAACATACTATAACCAGTTTTAATTAATAAACTGAAAACTTTAAGTTTGTTGCTGCCTGTCACTTCATTTCATTTTTCCCTTTCCTATACATAACAAATGAGATATATACTTCTTTATGTTCCAAATTCCTCATACACTTGCTTTTTCTTTCTCTTTTGCTTTGCAGAGTTTTCCACCCTGTGTTTTATATTCCCTTTCTTTTCCCACTTCTGTTCATAACCTCCCTCTCTCTTCTCCACATTTCAAATACCTCTGATGTACCAACAGCACTGTATCAGACAAATTAAAATACTCTAAACAAGATAATTACAGTCAAAAATACGTGGAACTGTTGTTGACACTGCTTGGAGACTCACGCATCTCTGCTGGTAACAGCTTTCATCAGCAGCCAAGCTTCCCCCAGCCTAAAGCTCTCTTCTCCTCCAAGCACCAAATATCCAAGGCCATCATCACATACACAAACCACTGCACCAACATTTCTGTGAAGGCATTCTGGTCATCAGCTACTGACAAAGAACCAAAGGAATAGTAAAACAGAAATACAGTCCACCATTCATGCAGGGAGAAATTTCAGTCCTTACAAGTAACAGTCTGTGATGTAAAAAAGCCACTGTAAAATTGGCCAGAATTTGAAGGTTCAAATTGTACCAGCTCCTGTTCAAAATGCCCTTGGTACCAGAAGCAAATGAAATTCCACCAAACAGCCCCAATTACTACTAGAGCAAAAAGATGGGATATTAATGCAGAAAAAAAGAAATGCTAAATAGAAGTAGTGTGTTGAGCCCTGAGAGTGTCAAATAATGAGACTGCAAATGGAAAAACAGACTCTAAATTTAGGAAACGTTCACAGGTATCTTTTATGTACACCAACTCCAATATTCACAATTCTGTTGATGTGCAAGTATAAAGTGGTGGTGGCAGTTTTTAACTCCTTATTTTCCTCTTGCTTTGAACTGACAGTTCTTAGAATTGACATTTATGTTTCCATATGCATGGACACGGAGACACAAATATCAGCTGCGTGACTACGTGCAGAGCATGCTACTTAGTCCCGTGCATTTTATCCCCTCAGAAGATGAAATCAGTATGCTTTTACCTCAACCAGCAGTAACTAAATTAAAAAAAAAAACCCTCTGCAATATTTTAAAGAACTTAAGAAAAAATCCCAAAACATTTTAAACAGTGCAAGAATTCCATCTGGAATCTTGACTTTATGGTGTTGGTCCTACAGAGACTGTGGAGATCCCCAGAACACAGACAGAAAAAAAGAAAGAACACAGATATTTATTCTAGTAATTTGTGAAACCTCAGCTATTATACACCAACTCCTAATTAGAAGTCTGACATGGTAATTAATTTAAACACGGAATAACCCATAGCCTTATCACTGTTCAGTGATTACTAGCAAGATGTTTTTACTGTGATTATAAACTCTAGAATTCTAAAAACATGAACTTTAATCCCCTGGAAATGACCATCATGTGTCATCTCATTACTTAGCACATTCCTGGCAAAAACAAAATTTATTGCCAAAAGGATAAATAAGGAAAGAGAACAGCAATGGAGACTTAAGTTACATATGCCTCAAATGAACCAATACCCCTGTGAAAAGCCACATGCCTGGGATCTAAGGGGATCTAAGCATGTCTAGCCAGGCCCGTTTCTCTGAGTCTTTTTTTATTTGTTCTCCAAACAAAGAGAAAGGTTCAGGTTTCTACAGCACTTGGAATTCATGGAACCCTACTGAAATGGCAGCCAACAATAGTTAAATGAATTAGGAAACAAAGACGTATAGGAAAAAATCTTCAGACGTGGTATAATAAACTCTAGTTCTTCTGTATCAGGAAAGCATGTTTGTGCTTGTTGTTCCTTTCCACAAACTCCTCTATAGGCATCACTCATTCTTCCTTCCACTGCTTTAAAACTCCCCACAGTATCCCAGTTAGAGAGTAATGACCTTTCTTTCCCTGCCAGCGTTATCTGGGACAAAACTCAGTTACAACACTGTAATTCTTATCCTCAACTACAAACTTCTCCCCACTGGGATTTTTTTTAAATACATTTTACACATTTTATTGGTTCTGCAATTTGTTTTTTCTTTAGTATTGTCCTGTATTTTCTTTTTGCTGAACTTTTTAACTGAACAAAGCACCTTTGTCAGGGAGAGTCTAGTATTCTCTGTTATTAAACAAGAATGCCAGAACCATAGAACAAAAACTTCTGCTATGGAAGTATTTAAGTCTATGCCTTTAAGCTACATGCATCTGAAAACCAAACTGAAATTTTTTCTGGAGGAACTCTCTTACTTGATATAGGTCATCATTTTATTATTTGACAAAATAAGACAAGCAGAAGCAGTCATTGGTACAACCATACTCATTCTGAACAAGAGAAAGCAACAGGAGTTTGTATTACTGACACCCTTAAAAAGTATTTGTCAACACTATGGAAATGTCTTAACACTTTCCTGACAGATTAATTTCAAACACAGTGCATTCAGAAACCTAAAAGAAAAATCCTTTAACTTTTACCTTATTTATTTTAATATGCAATGGAAAATTTCTTCTTGTACAAAAATACTACTTTAACTTACTGAAAAAATTTTAGAGATGATATTTTACAAGTTCATTTAATGCAAAGAGGCTGCAGAACCTCCCTCCATCCTTAAAGAACTCAAAACTCAACTTCACAACCTAAGCAGTATCACCTAGCTTTGAAATTAACTCTCTCAGCACTGAGCAGAGGACAGGCTGGAAAACCCTCAGAGGACTCTTCCTACTTTAGTTGTTCTGTGACTCTAAACCCTCCCAAAAGCAACTGAAAAGACAATGCAGCACCTAAATGCAAAGCATTACAACTGATTTCTTAAAAAAAAAATCTACTGCTTCTACCGGCACAGGACACTGAGTGGGATGGTATTTCTCCAACTCCACATCTACATTTCACAGTCTCTGAAAAGCTGTTAGATCAGCAACATTCATTCTTCAAGGTAGAGAAAACATTAATAAGTGTGAACCAAAGCTGTGTTCCTGCTCCTCCTCTTGGTTTCTAGATTCGCTTCTTGAAGGTAAAGTCTGTCAAGAAACAGCCAGGAAAACCTGACAGCAAGAGCCTCACAGTCGAGCCTCATTTGGCAGAGACTGGCATCTTCTGGCTCCATCCTCTACCTCCATCTGGTGAGGCTGCCTTTCAAGATTACAAAAGACAGTCAAAACACAACAAAGACTAAAATCCACTGTTGCCAAAAGTCAATCATGAGTAAAATTCTCTCCTTTTAGGTCTAAATGATAATTCCTCTAGCGCCAGATTCTACCTGTCACTGCTCAGAAGCAGGTGATGTATGAAGCAGCTATCTACTCATTGCAGTGCTCATCATAATGAGAATATGGCTCATTTACAATTTTTGCCTATTAACTTCTGGTAGCACACTATTCATATAAACCAATTTGGCATAAACATCAAAGTTGTGATGTATGCATTTTTGTTTCAGCTCATACACCGTCTTTTTTTTTTTTTCTTTTTTTTCTTTTTTTCCTTTGGTAAGGATTCATCAGCACCTTTAACAGGTAATTTACAGCGGGCTGCTATACAGCCACAGCTGGGAGCTGCACTACACCCATCCTTCCAAACAGCATCCAGCCCTGCAGATACAGACACAAACCATTTCACTCACATTTACACACCTACTATGTAGGAGACAGGCACTAGGAAAAAAAGCTTAAAATTTAACTTCTAAAAAATACAAAAAGACAGAGGCAGATGTTTTTCACCAGTGATGTTTTTACTTTTTGCATTTAGTCAGCAAAAGAAAACTGATTCTTCCTAATACTTTCTGACTTCATAAGCAAGTATTTGTTTTTCAGTATCATGGGATTTTGCATGCAAACACTACAGGAAAATATTTTAATACATAAACTACATAAATGAAGATATCTCTCAGTTTACTAATATTATTTTAATTATTAAATGGCTTAATATTATCATTTTTATTTCTAAGAACAGATTTTCCTACTTGAACTTAGGTTCCTAACTGTCCCTTTAAATGTTTGTACCACCTAAGTATGTAAAAATACAACAGTTACCCAGGTTTTAGCATACAAGGTCAAACTCACCACATTTTCAAGTGCTGCACACTGCCTCTGGCAGAAACCATTAACTGGAACTTCAGAAAATAAAATACCCATAATGCATCTAACTGGTTTTGTTGAGTTTTTGGTGCACTTTAGATAAACAATCCTGCCATCAACAAGTCTAAACTACTGCAGGTAATACGTTTTGGCATCATTAAAAGTTCTGAGTCTTTAAGGAGAGCACCCTAAATCAATAAAAATGTCAAAGCCCAATCGGTTTTGCTTCTTTCTTCTCCTTGATCATAACAACTCCGAAACTCCCAATGCTACAAATTACCACTTCTAATCCTTCTCCTATTCAGTAGAATCCCTATTCCTTTACAGGGAGGGTCAAGGTGAAATGCTTGTGATGTAGAGCTGAAGCCTTGCAGTTCCCTATTTACTGAGCCCTCCAGACAAGAAAACTGGTGCATGTGAGCCAAATCCAAGCGATGCTAATGCATTAATGACTGACATGTGGCAGAGGCACAGACACATAGATGCAGCTTGACATTAATGGAGAGATTTGCCTGTGGTCATGCACGTAGAGGGGGGACAAAAACAGACCCACCTGCCTCATGTTTTAACCTGAGTATGAAATCAAATGTCAGACGAGATTAATTAGATGCCAGGAGTTTTATTCTTTTCTGTTGATAGAAAAAGCACATTTCCATAATGTGAGGAAGCATTTATGTGGATAGCAAATCAGGTTGACATTGAGAGAAGGTTTACTTTATTGTGAATGCTAGCTGTGTGGTGCTTGTCAGTGCAATTACTTTCTACTCAAGTGGTTTGCTTTTTAACATTTTATTATCTTAACAATAAAAACCCTGGAAGCAATAATTATTTATTATGCTAATTCTTTAGCTTTTTTCTTATTAAGTTCTGCCAGACCATTAAAACTTGTTGTTTTCCAGAAATAAACCTAATTTATTAATATTCAGCCAATTATGGAAAAAAAGACAGAAGGCAAAAACAATCTCTTTACTGGTAATTAGTTACTAACCAGTCAATTTGTACGCCTATCAGCTTCCCCATAGATTCTTTTTTTCATTTATTCAATACCAAACATTTCTAACATCATTCTGATCGAAAACAACTTCAAAAACACTAAGTCCACTGTAGAATTTTTTATAAATAGTGATTTAAGCAGACTGAGAGGCAGCAGGGCTTTAAACCACTCTGAAAATGCACCATACTCAAGGACTGCATTTTAATTATGGAAACCTTTTAGAACATCTCTGTTTTATTAACAGTAAGTGAAAGACTATAAACAAGGTTTCAGTATGCACCACTTCTTCTCAATCCTGCCTAAAGCCCTCAAGGGGAAACAGCTTCAATGTGCTTTCATTTCTCCCCCCTAGCATTCTCATCTCTGAATGCCTCTTCTCACCGGCTTTAAAATTCATTTAACATAACAACCACACAGTTATGCTTTTTCCTTCCCTTTTTTTTTTAATATACAAGTGTTCCCTCCTTTAGGAATAAACACCAAGGCCACAGCTCTCAAACTCCCATGGCATAAATGCAATATAGGAGACCGTAAGCAATCTAAGCAGAAAAGCACTGCAACTAAATGTACCTTGAAAAGCTCTTAGTTTGCAATGCTTTTATAAAGCTTCGTGTCCATGCACAAACTGTCCCTACATTTCACGCAGTGACAGTGGTAGTAATCCCTGGAAAACTTCTGGAACAAATTCCCTCGCTCAGAGCTCAGCCCTCTCTAAGCCAGTACAGCACGAGCTTCTTCCACGGCAAGGATGCAACACTCCAAGGTTTGTCAGAGCAGCCCCCACAGCTTCAGTGAACAACATGAACTCCTGAGCTGCCGCCACACAGAGGAGCAGAGCCAGGTTTCTCCATCGCTCCCTGCTTCTGAGACAGCTTTCTCCTGTACCTCCCACTGGGAGATTCTGCCTGTGGCAACAGAAAATTCCCTATTAATATGTAATATATACCATAATTAGCACTGTAAAGCAGGTAGTTACCGCACAACCATCCTCCCATCCCTTCTCTCATAATCACAGAAGTTTATTTACAGGGAGAAAAAAAGAAAGAAAAAAGAACCCCACAGAACTGAAGAATATCTGATTCTTTTTATTTGTTTTTTAAAAGTTAAGTTCTAAGATTAAGGTTTTGCTTCTAGCGTCTGTCTCCTATATAGGAAGTGTGAAAGCATGAGTGAAATGGTTTCTCTCTGCCTCTGCAGGGCTGGATGCTGTTTGGAAGGATGGGTGTAGTGCAGCTCCCAGCCATGGCTGTATAGCCCACTCTCAAAATCACTTATTAAAGGTGCTGAAGAATCCTCACCAAAATATGAAAAAAAAATCAAAAAAGGTAGCGTACTAGATCAAACAAAAATGCATATATATACAACTTTGATGTCTTTACCAACAAACTCCTGGCCTTTTGTACAAAAACAGCATGAAAAAAATCACCACAAGAATGCTGCTGATGTTCAGTACCACTCATTATTGTAAGGGAGAAAACCAAAACCAAACACACCCCACAAATAAATCAGTCAGGGCCAGACTACAGAGGTTACCAAGACTATTTAACAAAATCAGAGTAGAAAGGCACTCTTTATAAAAAGTACTTATTAAGTACAGTCTAGAGATGGAGGAATTCTCTTGCTTTGCTGAATACATGCACAGCATTATCACTTTAGTCCCTCCCAGGACATCAGGTTAGGCCTTTAGGGTTTATAACATTAGTTCAGTCTTTCTAATGAAGTGTGTGCCTCAATGACCTGCCTTACTCTCTTCTACAGAAGCAGCAGCCTGATTTGGAACAGTCACTGCATTCCTAGCCAAGCCTCTGACTAAGCACACAAAAACCTCTGAAGTTCTCTCATTCCTGAATCCCAAAACTATTTCATCTGCAAATCTAAGCCAGTGTGAGTTGCATTTGCTACCAAAAGGTAGACAAGGCCAATAGTGAATTTCAGCATGATTACCCCTCTCCAGCAGAAATTTAGAATGTAGAGCCCTTGAATTTTCATCTCCAGACATACTGTATTTGATTAAGTGAATACTAGATTTTTTTTAACATACAAAAATTCCCTCAAAATCTATTCACTTACCAAAATACTTCAAAAAACAATTAAATTTGGGAGCTACACACAAATGCCTAGCAAATTCATACTTCTACAGAATATACCTGAAGACAATTAGCTTTTGGCAATGACTTTTGGCTATTCTACTCACCATGTTATGATAAATACACAGTATGTAATTCAAGAGAACCAATGTACATGGAACAGTCCAATGCTAAAGCCTCTGATCTTCTCTCTCTTAGGACAGAAACCAATTTTTTTATTACTATACTCTAAAAAGTATATTACTAAATGTGATGCAGAAACACTAAATGTAATGCAAGAATAGAAACAGAAAAAGCTCTTTAAAAATATAAGATAATGTGATACAAGCTATACAGCCTATTATTTTCATTTATTACCCATGCACATCAAATGGCATTAATTTACAACAGTAGAAAGCAAAGCCATTTAGTACATACAGAGCTCAGAGAATTTCAGGTGTGAAACAGACCAGTTTCTTGCAACAGCTTAGAGCTCTGTTGTACATAAAGTGCAGAGAGAAAAACTCAGTACCACTGCAACTCTATCTTGTGTATGCACAGGAAAATGTATGGAGTAGCCATAAATATTTTCTCTTAAAGAAAATTAATTGCCCTGGGTGCAATATTCCTATATCAAAGGCGCAATAGTTCACAGTCACCTTCCACATCAGCATGAAAATTTATTGCAAGTGATGTCAAAATCCACTAAGTCCCACTTTGTTTGTTTATTACTGATTCATTGCTGGAGGCAATTAGCTCCATCCCCAACTGGGGTACATTAGCAGGCAAGACCACAGAGCAAAGTCAGAGAGAGTCGGGAGCACGATCCACCTCTGAAAACAGATCTGAACAGAAACAGATGAGAAGTGCTCATGAAATCTGTTGCATAGCTGCATGATAAGGCATGTGTTTTCCATCTCTGGCTGGGTAGTGAGTATCTTCAGAAACAAAAATAAATCAAGTGACCTAAGAGTTCATCTACCTGAACTATTACAGGAACATACCTCTACTAAATCCATTATCCTGTTACACAACTGCAGCCATTACACAGTTTTTGAACTATTTAAACTATTCCCACATAGGTGGAGCTGCAACCAGTGTGTGTGTACACCGGATCTGAGTAATCCTTTTCTAGTCCCAATCACAGCCTCACCTCAGCTAATATTACTGCTTTTGGATACCTGAGTCCCTGTTTGGAAACCTTCAACTATTCTTAAAAGTCACCCTGCTTTTCAAACTTATGATTCTGTTGATACTGTAGAAGCCAGCAAAAGAAATCAGCTGCAGTAGATGAGAGCTATGTAGTACTGAAGAAAAGACTCCAGTAAAACTTGCTCCTGTCATTAAAGCGAGGAAACAGAACCCAAGCAGCATTCAGCTTCCCAAAGCTCTGTGATCTAATTCTACACAAAAGGCTTAATAAGGTTTAGGCTCATAATACAATTAGTAATTTAGCTCACAAATTAGACTATCTATTAACACTCCAGCAGAGACATCAGCCATATGAGGATTAAGAAGGAATCTGCTGCTCTCAATAAGGGAGTGAGAACTTGAATGCTTTAATAGACCACTTCAGCTTCTGCTAATGCAAACATATATTGCGTTGTACAGGATGATGTGAGCATGGCCAGCAGCCTGCTCATATACTCAAATTTCATCAGTAGGAACCACAATAATAATTTGCACAGTAAGTACAGAGTGGTAACTTTTGAGCTCATCTTAAAGCATAATTTTAACTGGCAAAAATATGTATGGTAGTGTGAAATACACTGCATACACATTAGAAGTGCACATAGAAACAAGAGTCAAAATTAACAAGTCAGCATGCAGCAATCCAGGTTTACCCAAGGTATGGCTATTATATTATATAATATTTGACTGCAATATTTGAATAAAGAAGCGACCCTCTTCCAAATCTTCGCAAACCACAATTATTCTGTATCTATTAAGAATGGAAGCAGATATATGTAATAGAAGATTCTCTGTCATCTTCCCCCACAAACAGTGCCCAAAAGATTTTTAAAAAGAGCTGGTATCTCTAGCATACTACTTAATGGCACATTGTTCACACAGAAAAATACTCCAGATGAGTTTTCAAAGGTTAAAAAACCACTCTACTTGTTATAAGAAAGTAAAATTTCAACTGCTGTGTTTGAAAAGTACTGTTCCAATTTCCAAGAAACTACACATGTAACTACATTAGTACAAAATGCCAATATTAGTGTGTTCACGCTGACTTGTGTTAACATCTGATTTACTTGCAGAAACAGGAGCTTTTTCTAATTTCTTTGACAGTACACCCAAAACTGACTGTATTCATCTTTAGGTTTTAAGCTTGCATTTGTATAATTAGGGCCAGTATTACTAATTCTTTTTTGCTTGAAAAACAAACAAAAAATCTTCATCAGTTTACTTCACACTCTAGTAAAAACCATTCACACCCAAATAATATTATGAACAACATCCATCTGGTCGGAAATCCAGATCTGGCCTCTGTACCTCATTCCCCACCAGCACTGCTTGCTGTTGCTATCAAGTGTTCAGTGTGAACTCACTCTCTCACTGCAAACCAAGACTTAAACTTCACTCATTCACAGTGCCTACTCATAAGCACATGCTTTGCTGTCATGTGTGTTAGCACATGCATGGGGACCATTTTGGTCTTATGCATCTCAAGGAAAAATAAAAAGGCAAACCCTCTAACTTGTTATGAATTATACTCAGACAGTCAAGAATTGTATCCCCAAGCTTCCACCGAAGTTGCCCAGAGGCTCTGCAGCCTCCTGAAAACATGCACACAGATCTCCAAACTGTAAGAGCAAAAGTGCCCCGGAGCAACACAGGAAATCCACATTAGAGCTGCCATCCTACAGGCTCAGCTCTCTCCCCAGCTTAGTCACTGCTGCCCAAAGGATGGAGGTGGTAGAGGAAGGCACAAATTATTCATTAACAGAAGAGAAAGTTGCACAAAAACCTCACAGCACCTTTCCAGTATCCAAATGGGGCCTGCAAGCACGCCAGAGGGACACTTCATCAGGAAGTGTAGTGATAAAACAAGGGGAAATGGTTTCCAACCGAGAGTAGATTTAGATTATATATTAGGAAATAATTGTTTACAGTGTGACTGGTGAGGCATTGAGACAGGTTGCTCACAGAAGTTGCAGATGCCCCAACCCTGGCAGTATTGAGTGCTGGACAGGGTTTGAGCAACCTTGTCTAGTGGGAGGTGTCCCTGCCCATGAAAAGAGTGTTGGACCTAGATTATCTTCATGGCCCCTTCTAACCCAAACCACTCTATGATTCTATTTGTGGAACATAGTGATGAGGAACTGACATGAACAGAGAAAAGGCATTGCAGAGAGCTCAGGAGGTGGCAGGTAAGCAATGTATTCTTAAAGGTGGCCTGGTAGTTAACACCTTTGTTAAATATGTATTATATTTGCTGTGGAATACATTGTACTAAAGCACAATTTCAGAACTGAGGGCAGGTAAGAACCGTCCCTCTTCCTCTGCACAAAATTCCACAGTACACAGCTCTCGAAGATTACTATAATTGGCCAATTCTTTCTTTTATTGCTAGACCACTGGGCAGAGTAAAAGCACTGAAATCATGGGAATGGTGCTGCTTGTGAATGTCACATATTTGCTCAAAGCATACAAATCCCATTTTTTTGCAGTTCTCCCCCCAAAGGTCTAGAAATACACATCCTCTAATCCTGGCATACAAGCAAGAATTAATTTTTCACTGCTACAAATCTAGCGTGACACTCTGCAGTTTGTGAAGACTTCAACAGACTGAGTTCTGGAAATGTGAGATTTCTCACTCACAGCCTGTGAGTGGTTCCCAAACTGTCGTTTGCAAAACTGTGATCCACCCACTATGAGCATTGATTTGAAGCAAACAAGCATGTCAGATACTGCTTGACTGAAGGAGATTTACTGTGGACCAGTTCATGAAACCACAAGTTTACGTTTATCTTGAAATTGAACAAAATACAAAAATATGGACAGTACTCATTGCAGTCTTGGGGTTTGGGCTACACACCAGAAACTGGCTCCATTTTTTGCAATGGACTCAACAGAACTGACAGGCAAGCAGAAACTTTAAAAATGCAAGTTTCCATGTTGCAGTCTAAACTGCAACCCAATCCATATAACCAAAATCTCTGAAGTAGTTTCTGACTGATGCCAGAATAACTCCCCAGCTGCTGGTTTCCATGTCCATTCATCATCAAGTTATTACAGCTATCTTACAAAATAAAAATTTAGACCTCCAAAGGCCATTTCTCTGTAGAAATCAGAGATAAAATTTCAAATGCAGCAGACAATGCATGCACTATTTACATTCCCTAATTCCCCTTGAGTTGACCTTGACCATTCAGCTAGATAAAGCCCAGACAGTCTTTATCTGAAATTCTTAGTCTGAACATATGCTTCACTCCTACTCCAAGTCAGAATTAATATCTGCTCTTCAACACTCCAATTCCACTACATGACAGAGAAAGGTACAGGTGAACAAGGCTGAAGTTCACAGTTAGCAATGATCTGCCAGTGAATCAACCCACAGGCACTACAGTATGTTTGTCTATGATTGAAAACAGAAGAGAAGTAGCTGAGGAAAATTATTTTTAAGGGGTTATTTCCACATCATTTCCCTGCACGGATAACCTTATGCTATATACTGGGCTACAACTTCAAGAACACTTTAAGGCTTTTTACGTTCACACCTTTCTGTAGCCACGGAAAGTTTTTAACAAGGGTAACATTTAACTGCCCAAAAACTCAGGATGCAAAGAAGTACCGGATTCTCATGGATAAATTTTCCAAAGAGCAATTTACATGTAAGAATCCAGCTCTGAAGTTTCTACAAGACTCATTTAAAAACCCCAATCCCATGTCTGCTGGTAGTGCATGGCTGCTGCAGAAGTCAGGGGATTTACTTGTCAAGGGTGTATTTCAACTTGTCTTGGGCTCCTGGGTCCTATGCAATTTCAATGCATATTTGCTCTAAAAGGGCGTGTGCTTGTCTCAAACACTCTTAAATAAATAAAACAAACCCCAGCATTTTCCAAATCCACAAATGAAAGTGCTATGCCAATTCACATAAATCCTTACTAGCCTAGATTTATGGAGGAAATTCTAACAACAACTCTTGAAGCAAAAATAAATAAAACACCTCATGAACTTTGTATGTGGTCTTCAATCCATGTGCATTGCTGTCAGCATAAAGAGCAGGTACTAATCTCAGGCAACATGCAGGCTTCCATTTCGCATTTTCACCCTCTAAGGTTTTAAATAGGTGTTAACTTTTGGGCTTGTTGGTTTCCCAACCAAAAGTCTGTGACAGACCTAACCCCAAAAGGTTTTTTTCCTATTTAGAAAGTAGCTTGCAAAGGTTTTCCCCTGAGCTAGGACAGAGTCAAGATAACATCTCTCAGGCACAGTAAAGACAGCATCAGCTGCACAGTGCCTCAAAATTATTGCTGGGACAACAATTTATCTTACATAACTGAAAAATTACTTCAGTATCAAGCTGTCTCTGCAGAAGTTAAAAAGAAAAACAGCTTAAGCGATGTGTTAGGTGAAGTGCTTATATTAAAGTGTTGAATGCAGGCTTTGTAAAATATTTGTCTACTCCACAGAATTCAGAAAAGGTAACATTAAAGGAAAAAGGCTATAGCAATTTTCAGTCATTAACATAAGAACTACCCCACTGAGAACTATGGTTCCTGGAAATGTCCATAACTGCCTCTATATCCTAAACATGTGACAGTATTTAAGCATGTTTTTGAATTTCCAGGGAAAACTGAAGGTAGAGGTGGTGACAAGCAGCTGCTGTAGGTTTTCTCTAAATATTTTTGGGATTCTGAGCCATCATCTTCCTTTTTTTTAATGTTTTGTAAACAGAAATTTGGCAGATTTCTCAACCATGGGGAAAGAAAAAAAAACTCCAACTAGTCTGGCTGTGAAGATCTCCATCCATGTCACAGTCAAACGCCAGAGCACAGGGTTAAATCTGACCTCCCACACCTACGTGGGAGCTCTAAGCACTAAGCAACTATCACTACAGGAATTTTAAAGAAGTATATAAATAAATAAATACATACATACATACATACACACACATATGTCTTCTTCATGCTGTACTCCAGGGGTGTGGTTCATGTTAGGCTATGTCATCCCAACATGGAACTGGAGAAAGTCTCCAGGCTCAGAAAGTTCCACTGAGAGAGAACAGTTCCTTGGTCAAGATTTTATGACATATCTTAAAAGAGTTAAATAAAAAGAGGTATTACACTATAGAAGCCCTATTAACTTCCAAAATAATCATCAGAACATTGTTGTTCCTGAATTACACTTATTGACAGAAACATCAGCAATTACAATATGCTATATATAGTCCTAACAGGTGTGCAAACAGTGTAAAACACCTTGAAATAAACAGATTTTCTTGCAAGTTTCTGCCACACCTTTGAGCACACTCTGAGCAGACCGTACAGTTGATAGGAAACACTGGACTTCTCACAGTAATTTTATTTACTAGAAGGATGGAACAGGGAAGAAACAACAATGAAATTTTTCAAACAGGACAAACATCCAAATCACCTAAAAAGAAAGAGCAATTATACTAAGCAGCTACAGAGGAAACAGTTATGTCTGCTATGCTGCCTCGCACAGTTCATTGAGATGGCAATTGACTTTCATGTTTGTTTTCAGCTGTTCACTGAACTGTTTGTTAGACTGTTTGCCAGAACAGTAAAAAAGCCATGAAGGTAAAAAACAGCAGACAATCAGAAGTTTCTATGGAGGTAGAGGACAATGTGAATCCCTTTAGGAAACCTTCACCTGTCCTTGAGATATAACCTGGTAACACTTTTGTTCTCAAAAGTGGAGATCCTTTTTCTCAGAAACTATGTAGACTTGGTAACCAAAACTTTAAGATGTGCATACAGATGACCATTTTTTGGTCACAAAATATTGCATCAGCCACAGCACAATGACTAAGCATCAGGCCCCAAAATAAGGAATTATTTGGCCATAGAGGGGAAAAAAAAAAAATACAACCCTCCTGCCACTACATCTGCGTCAAGTACACTGTGAAAAATGCAAGGGTCTACTAACAGATAGTAACTCATCAAATTTAAGACACA
This sequence comes from Drymodes brunneopygia, assembly GCA_013400955.1. NCBI lineage: Eukaryota > Metazoa > Chordata > Aves > Passeriformes > Petroicidae > Drymodes > Drymodes brunneopygia. The sequence continues at coordinate 51,809 of VZTZ01028247.1, read as the reverse complement.
GACATAGAAACTAGTACACGTATTACGGGCATATACACAAGTTTATGAGTTCACATATCATGGGTGGAAATTATTTACTCAGTCTACTGTATATTCACCAGAAAAAAAAATGTGAATAGCCACTCTTAATTTATCTGTAACAACTCCACCAAGCAAGCCTTAAGCTTAAGATTACTGCTCCACTGTTTATCCACCTGAAAGTACACAGAAACTCCTGTAATATCCTCCTCAATCTTATGTTAGAATGAGCCTACATTTGTGTGCTACAGAATTAAAACAAAGGGCCACTGACAAAAGTATTCTATCCACTACATTCTTTATAAATAGTCTAAACCATATTTGATTTTAGAGTTCAGGATAAAAGATGTGACAGGATTTAAGACATAAAGGATGATCTTTCTGAAAACTTCCCCAAAATAACTGTGTCTTAAACATTAAAAAAACCCAAACAACAAAACAACAAAAAAGCAAAAAATCCCCCAAAAATATGTGTGGTAGAAAAATAAATCTGCTCTAAAATAGGCATGTGATGCTCTATTTCATTCTCCTAGAAGATGAAGAGCTGAAGTGATGAAAGAGGTAATTAGCTGTTAGGTATTACTGAGCAAAAACACATTTCTAGTGATTAACAAAAAAATGCTGTAAGAGATATTTGTAGTAGCTTAACAGTGAAGAAGATTAAAAAGACAAAAAAAACAGGGGAGCAGTAAAAAAGCTAATCTACCCCTCAAAAAATCCCACTCTAACCAAAAATTATTGTTCTAAATCAGAGCAGATTACACATGGGGGGGTGGGGAGGGGAAAAACAAACACAGTCATACGCAAAATGTTGGGTTTACACCATTTTGCAGAAAAAAACTAAAGATGCATTAACATTACATTTAATCATGTGTGTAAAGATAATCAACTATTGCTATGTAAAGCTGCCAGAAGACATATCTGAGCCTTGAATACATTATTAAAAACAAATGTGTTCAATACTAAGATAATAAAAAATAAAATGTGAATAATTATAAAATCATTTCTGTTTTCCACAAGTAATGTAGCTGCCTTTTAGACTTCAGATTATTTTCTTTACATCTTCTTTTCTAGTAACATTCATCTCTTCCATTCTTTCAGCAAATGCTATACCTTCTTTCCCACCTTTCCCCCCCCAAAACACACTAAGTCTAACCTGTTTTAAGAACTCCTTCCTGCTAATAATGCCATGGTTTTGTCTGAACAACTGTGGTCATTACTTTTTTTTCCTCCTACCATTGCTCCTTAAGTGGCAAAGGGTCACTGTTGAGTCAGACACTTCTGGCTGCTACACTTCTTTCCTATTCTCTGCAGATACTGAGCATGGGTATGACTTAGAGGCAAAAATACACCTTAATTTTTACTGTTATTACACTCAGAAATCCAGGCACAAACATGTCTTCCCTTCATTTTAAAGCATGTGTGACACCTTACCCTCTGTACCTCCTCACAGCATTAATGAAAGCCACGTGGCGTAAAAACCAACACAACACCTCCTTATGCCAAAAGCAGAATGGAATTCCACTGACAGCAGTATCATCTCCATAGATAATTATTTTGAATGGATCAGAAAGGTTCTTAATAGGTTATGAAGAGACAGGTACTCACACAAAACTTAAGGATGTATCTTAACCCTCTGGACTGATCCTTAAAGAAAAGTCTATCAGATCTCTGCAGCAATAATTCTTACATTTAAAACACTAGGAAAGTACTAACAATTTCTCTGTAGTTTCATGCATTTTACTATGTATTTTTGTCATATTAGAGAATTCATTTGCCTTTCTGTTGAATACAAACACTGATACTGAAATCAGCCTTTTTACAAGTAATTAAAAGTTCATTTCTATTGTAATCAAACTGATGCAAACAAGCCACCAATGGATTAAAATTCCATCATCTATTTTCACACCTCCCCAGCTCCAAAAACACCTACATTCTCACAAAGCCCAGCTTACAGCCCTTTCTCTTTCTATGCTTAGAAAAATGGATTTAGAGATGCAGCTACACCTAGTGATCAGCTGCAGATCACAGCAGGCAAAACTCTGGAAGACACTACAAAATTCAGAAAGAAGTATCTGAATACATTTGGGTGAACATATTGACATAGGAAAATTTATTGCTACTTTTTTTTTCCTAAATATATGACCATATGCTGCAAACTGTTTTTGCTGTCTTGAAATCCTGTTTTATCACATAACATTACACATCAGAAATAACAGAACTGCAAGTTATCAACAAAATCAAATGAAATTAAATTAAAATAAGGAGAAGATTCTCAATTTTTCCTAAAGAAAATGGGCAGATAATTCAGCTGCAGTCACACATTAACAGTTTGTTCCTGGAAAAATTTTCAAAACTATTACTTCTTTACACAAGAGTCATAATTGTGAGCTGAAAGGTTCATAATTGCATGTCATTTCCTGGGGAAACATCTTCAGAATTTAGTGATATAGCATAGAAGTAAGTGTTTGACAGTGATACTAACAAGCTTTAAACACTAGAGATATCCCTCTCAAAAAGCATTTCCTTTAGCATAAAGTTGCAGAACGCGAAATACAGGATCAGTTCACAGATCCTGACCCCACAACATCACTGGACTTAGTTCCGTCAAGTCTACACTTATTATCTTCCCCCCAACTGAACCCAAGGATGCACACTCAAGGAGTTGTCTCAGCAGGAATGTGTAAAACTGACCTGGCCACCAGCAACTTGTCTGTTTGACATTTTCACTGACCGTCACAGGGCGTGGGTGAGCACCCATGAGAAATAAACCATCCCCACCTCTCCAGGTCAGACTCAAATGAAATTAGTGAGGTGGAGTTCAGAGGCTTGCTCACGCTACCCTAACATGCTTTGTGATTTGCCTGGGGATTTGGTCTCTCTAGCTGTCAATCTAGCAACTTCTGTGAGCACTAAAGATACTATTATTTCATACATTATATGCGCTTATATTGTTTCAGGACACTGTGATTTGTTTTCCTCATGAATTCTGACGACTGCAAAATCATGCGACCAAAGGAATACCATAGCAAGTCTTTTGGCCATTGTTATCACATCCTTGCAATATTTTGTAAGATTTATTTTTAATTTCTGATGATCTTTCATTACCACCTTTTGAAACTAGAACAGCTAAATAAGATAAATTTAAAAAAAACACATACCCACCATACAGTTTCTTTTTTGATGAACTGTCCCACTTCAAAAGCCCTGACTCATTTTTACCTGAAGCATTCTAAAGTACATACCGGTTTACAGAGGAACAAAAACTTTACTTCATTTATTATAACTTCAAAAAGCTTTTTAAAAAACCTAAAAAACAGTATCACATTTAGAAGCTGATTTTTCAAAATACTTCCATTAATTTGCTGGCATATTTTAAATATGAATAGTCTTAGATGTAATGCAGAAATCATTCACCTATTCACCTAACAGCTGTAATAGCAGCAGCAAAAATCTCTTTAACAGCGGGAAGTTTGGTTTAAGAATCTTCCCCCACAGCTCTCACTGTTTAGTGAGGCCACATCCATGCTATGACCTGTAGCTGGAATAGTTTTGTAGATGAGCTGACAACTGCATCAGCCACTAACAAAGCAGCGTTTTCACTGGCATACATTACTTCCCTTAGAAGGTGCAGAAATACAAACTTAATGGGTGTGTGAAGAGAAAGAAAAGCAGGTAGAATAAACAATGCAAACAAAAGCAGAATTTGCTAAAGTGAGATGTAACTACACTTGGAGATCTTTGTTGCTAAAGTGATCAGAAGAGGTATTACAGAATTTCAAACAGAGATTCTGAATACTCTGAGAAATCTCTTTAAACACAGTTAATTATACCAGGAACTTCTTATTTTCTAGACATTGCCAGGAGCTTCATTTCAGCTAGGACAGGACCTATGAAGACTTAACCTATATTCTTTTTTTTCTCTGCAGTCACCAAACATCAACATGATCACAGTGAGTTTCAACTTCAGCATGTCAAACTTCTTCCTTACATCTCTTTTCTGGAAAATGCGATCCTTCTTTTTAAAGTGTCTACACCCAAATATGAACAGATGAATCTAAGGCACAACATCTATTCAGAATGCAAGGTTTTGTATTTTTAATCCATGAAATAGCTTGGGAATTACTATTCTTTATGTAACACCTTTACTACTCACTAGAAGTAATTTTCTAGTTTTGTACAGTACTTTTCTTCCTTGTCTTCATAATTGCCACTAGTCCTGGTTCATTATGAATGGCCTCCCACAAGCATTTTTAGTCAGTCTGTCCATCCCTCTCATAGGACTCATTCCTTCTCAGGGTTAAACTAAAGCTTTTTAAACCAGTGCCATAAAAAGAGCGTTGATATACAACCTCAGTGTTTTCACAGCAGAAGAGAATATAACAGACTAATAATAGCCCTCCCTCCGTAAGAGTCAGGTTGTAACCAAGAAACACCAATTTCAGAATTCAGGCTGTGTGCACATTTACATCTACCTGAACATGAATGCTTTCATAAAAACACGGTTTCCAAGTTCTATTACACATTTCCTTGCTTTTAGTTTCAGCTCCCCGTTTTTGTATTTCACAGAACTCATCCCATCCAGACCCTTAATTTTCTGTGAGATCAAATATTTAAGTTTACAATGTCCCTTTTAACTTCCCACATCTCTATGTTTGACCTAAATCCATTACAGGAGTGAATTGCTTTCCCTAGCCTGAATAATCTACCAAGGAGGTGGATGAAGGAAAACAGTGGAGTCAAGTGGCATTTTCTATTACTATACACCACTTTTCAGGGACTTTTGTAATACTAGCATTAAGTCCTCACATGGGAACAACTTAATAACATTTTGCTAAAAATATAAACAAAGCCAGCTAAATTAGGTGTGCTATAGTTTCTCAGAAAAAAAACCTAAAAAATAGTAGAAAAAACAAACCCAAAACTAATCTTGCAGAAAGAGCCCAGCTATTTTCAAAAACTTAGTATAAGGAGGTCTGTCCATTTAAGACAATGTAACATCTCTTGAATTCAAATTCTTGAGATCATTTACTCCTTGAACTGATGATCCAGAATTTTAAAATCTTTAGTTAAGGACTAAGAGAAAATCTCATTGCTATTAACTGTTAAGCTGCTTTGAAAAGATTATTTGAGAGCTCTCAGGCCTTAAAAAGCCAAGATCTGATCTTTCAGTAAGATTATTTTCTAAATAAGAAACCTGAATAAGACAATAGCTGAATGTAACATTAGAACCAACCTTTGTGAAACAAATCAGTCAGTTTAGAAAAGGGTAAAAATAAAAATGGAACTATAAATGCCAAAGGCACTTAATTCACACACTGCTATTCTTTGCTTAGAACATGTGTAGAGTTGGCTTTGTTTCTTTTTTTCTTTGCTTTTAAACTTTTCATAGGTTAGTCATGTAACTCCCTTCTGCAATAAGGGACACCTATTACAAAACATAACTAAGGATGGCCCAACTCAAGGATGGATTTTTCTGTCATTTAATTTCTATGACACTAATGCAACAAAGTTTTAGCAAAAGAAACAGCATTTTTCCCCCCCAAGCAAAAATGACACCCAGATACAAGCTTCATATGGTAGAGCACAAAAATGGAAATTTCATCTATTTTGCTCCAAGTGCAGAGAATGAAAACTAAAAAGAAAAAATTCTGTACGTGCATCTTCACAAATAATCTTTACCTTCAATATTTAACATACATATACATATATGTATGTATATATACACACATGGAGAAGAAACAGGGCAGAGTCTGCACCCCATGCCATCCTTTGCAATCTCACTGCAGAGTGTGAATAGCAGCCTCCGTTATTGAGTACTTCAAAAGGTGTGGAACTGCACCCTTGGAATAACTGTATGCACAAGTGAATTGTTTGTGGTTTATAGCACTGCTCTCTCCACAGTGTGAGTCAGGAAAATGAATACAATGGATGCAAATCAAACAGTAATGTGGGACTGTTCTTCAGCAACATGCACAGCACTCCAGTGCTAACCCCAGTACAGTATCAGCACATCGCATGCATAAGCCATTTAAATATCCAGAAGAAGAGTCACCCCAGCTTAACTTCAAATAAAAAGTAAGACAGTTCACACAGGTCAGCAATGAGTTACAGATTTATCTTAAATGAAGCAAGTCCTCCCATTGAAGTCTGGACACTAGACTTCCAACACTAATGAGTTGTAAAGCTAATATAACTGAGTCCAGTTTCATAACTTGCTGCAGAGCATAGCTTCCTTCTAACAGGAGTGTTTGGAAAATATTTCATCCTTGTTACATATCACCTTGGAACAAAACATTTTTCTACTCGGAGATCTTCTGTCTCATCTACAGTAAAAATGCTACCAAGAAGCTAGGGGAAATGCAGCTACATATACAAAAAGTCCCTGGAACCAAACACAAAAATAGAATTTTAAATTTTTTTAAGTAAGTTTTAAACCAGACCACCAATTTCTAGGCATAAAACTTGGTTTCGCTACAGTGCTGCAGAGAAGCAACATGCAATGTGCAAAATATAAACTACTCTGCAGCCTGAGCAACAAGGAGTCAGAAGTATTGCTTCCCACCAGATCAAAGCACACTTCGCACGAGCTGAGGACCAGATGTCTTCAATTTAACGTGCTTTCAGTTGCACTAACTTCATGTTAGGAACAAAACAAACCCGAAAAAAATGTGAAGTTACTCTTTGCAGTGGAGCACACAGAACTATTTCACAATCCAAATTTCTATCTAAAATTACGGGTTTCTCCAACATATAAATAGGACAGGGGTGCAGGCAGGGGACTCGAGACCAAGATAACCATCTGCAGGTCTGGGTTCGGAGAACAGAGGAACGCTGCCGCTGACGGGGCACTTCGCCGGGCTCCTCTTGGCTACGAATGCCGGCACCCATCAGACGCGGGCACCTTCTGCCCTGCCATCTCAGGTGACGCTCCGGGGGCTGCAGAGAGCGCGGGGCCGGGGCTTTCCCTCCGGCTCTGCCGGCTCTCACAGCCGCACCTCCAGGCAGCGCCGAGGGCGGGCAGAGCGGGGGCCAGCGCCGAGGTACCGGCGGGCGGGCAGAGCCGCGGGGCCCCCCGGCCCCCCTGGGGAGCACCGCAAGCCCTCCTTGCCCCGTGGCCAGCCACGGCGGCGGGCGGAGCGCCAGGGATCGGCTCACCTCGCCCCTCCGCCTCCCGCGCCGGGGCAGCGGGAAACTTTCGGGAAGTCAGAGCGGAAAAACGCCGGAGCGAGCCCGAGTCCCACCCGCCCCTCCAGCTCTGCTTTAGGGGCCCGAGCCCCGCCAGCCTCTCGACCTTCCACCGGGGCTCAGGGGCGCCAGCCTGGTGGCATCCCGGCACCGCCGCCTCCTCGGGACACTTTTTCCACCCCATCCGAAGTGTCAGATCCGCCAGGAGGATGGGGTGGGGGAAAAAAAAAAAAGAGGAAAAA